>CBMN010756558.1:0-12177 GCA_000582825.1 Hordeum pubiflorum
TGTTTAGCAAAATGATTAGGCACTGGTCATGGTCATCACTGTGCTTAATTACAATGATCACTGTAGCCAAAATCCAAGGTGTCACACTTATGTTCTCAAGAAAAGAAGAATTAACAGACTAATCATTGACTGCTCTTCATAAGTTTCTAAAAGGATTGCTGACGGATCTGATCTTTGTAAATTAAAAGCCGTGGAATATGCAAGGAAGCTGCAATATTACTGGGAGCAATCAGACGGCAGTTACCAACAAACAGACTACAATGTTCACAACTTAAGCTTGAAGGTTGGTCTGTTTCACCACTAAAGCTTGAAGCTTAAAGACCTGTTTGAGTGGAAAGAGTTCGACTACTTGAAACAACTAGAATTGTCATCCCAGTCGCTGACGTATTGCGGTTACTTGGATGACGATTTGCGCTTCTTTTTGGAGCGTGATTCTTCATTGCTCGCAACATACGACTCGATTTTCACATTTTCCTCAGCTTCACTATTTCTGAATTTCTTTGCCTTTTTCTGCAAATAGAGAATAATGCTATTATTTCATACTATTATAGTGGACTAACAGCACATACTCTCCCTAAAAAAAACACAGCTCGTACTCCAAAACGAGTTAAAAAGAACAGACACAAACTAAATACGTAAAGCATGAAACAATAACGGCTACGTACCTTTAAGGATTTTGTGATATCAGCAATTTCATTGTTGTCATTAGTACTTTTGGCAGATTCAGATAGACCAGCAATGTTCTCCTGAAACAAATAATAAGATTTAGTAACTCTACAAGAGAAATAGAAGCCCACTGGTATATAAATACACAGAAGGAAAATCTGACCTTTGGTGGAACAAATTCAGCTTCTCTCGTTCTTTTCTTTTCTTCTGATTTCTCTGATTGCTTATCCAGCTTCTCTTGATATTTCTTAGCTGACTTATTCTTGTCACTCATGAAAAACTCACCACTCTCCAGTTCAAGATCAATCTACATCCAGATTGACAAGTTAAACAATGGTACCAGATAACTAAATAAATCTATCAAGCAGAAATGAACTTCCCAACTCCCAACAGTACAAGAAGAAGAAAATATTTTGCCTACATGTTTAGCTTCACTCAAATTCAAATAGCTTGGAAATAACATTAATGAATTATCTGTACAGGATGGACAGCTGCTGATGCTATTAAGATAAAAGGTGCAGGACAAGACCGCTAACCACATAACAACTCATGAATGAACTGGTGAAATCAGTATGGCCAACTGTACAGCAACCCTGGAAACAATGAGTGAAACAAACAATTGATTTTACCTTGCTAGGCTGCTGAGGCGGCGGAAAGGGTGTGTATTGTTTCTTCTCCTTAGTATTGGGCTTCTTTTGCTTGACATTCTTTCTGGAGAGCAGCAAATAATGAGGTGTAAGATGCACAATGTACCTTTTAGAGATAGTAACTTCCGAGCAGAAATATGATGATGCAAGTTCCTTACTTCTTAAAGTTCGGGAGAAACCTGTCCCAACTTTCAGTGGCTAGGGCAGGATTTTTAGCCAGCTCACGTTTAATTAGGAGTTCCTGCTTGGTTTAGTAACACTCCGTAAGAACTCCTATTTTACATTCCTTCAGATATATTATATCTAACAGCAAAAGAAATCACCTTAATGTGGTATACTGGATGCTTTATGTTCTTTATGCAATCCTCTACAATCCTCCGGACTTGTTTCAGTCCCTTAAAGGAACCCATGGCAGCAACAGTATTTCCCTTTCAAAATGGAAAATACACAATAATGGCAGTTAATAACACCAAAATACAGAGTTAAAGGAGGTGGACCCACAATGCAACTTTAAATGCAGTACAAGGTAAGAAATTAAGCACACCTGAACTAAGATGTAGCAGCCAGTCAAAATCTCAATAGCCTGTAGTAACATAAAACATGTTAAAAGGGGTGTAATTCTAAAAGAGATTCATCCATAGGACAGCAACCATGTGAGATATTTACCTTAAGGGTGGAGAGGTTAGGGCCCAAAAGGCGTTCTCTCCTTTTGACAAATCTTTCCTGTGGATAGCACACGCTGTTAGTTTACTGAAACCATCTAGAAGTTCGCCAAAGCTAAAAGATAAATTCATTAACATTGGCAACGTAGCACAAATAAGTCCAGATGCCACAAATGATTCTCAGTGCAAACTTAATAATATGAATAATTACATAATACAATGGAACACGAAAAGGAAAGAAACCCCATATTAGCTTACAAAAACCAAATGTGTGTATATTTGGAATCATGAAATTCTTATGTTGGTAAGTAAGTGCAGCACATGTGACTGTGACAAAGGGGTCTGTAACTTATATATTCATCTGAATGGCAATGACATCCCAACCATTAAATCTATAAACATGGAAACAGTAGAGGCTTGGACAGATGAACTACCAAATATGGAACAGACAAAAATATAAACTATACACTGACTTTTTAGTTGAGTTAAAAAAAAACAGTTATCTAGTATTAGCGGTACCATAAAATGGTTCTATGATATCCTTATGTGATTGGTTCCGTCATTTTACTTTTGGCAATGCAAATCTGCCTTCGCGAAGTTTCTCCTAGCGGAATATTAATGTAATCAAGATATAATCAAAGCAATCCCTTCAAACGAACCAAGAGGTACATAACTGAACTTGAACAATGAAACAAAGTGTACCTTGTTTCTTATGATGCTACCAATCTTGACAATATCACAGTTCATCTCATCATTGAGCACTTTAATTGCCTGCGGGGAAACACAATAGAAGTTTATTTATGAAACTACTCCTGAACAAGGCTTCAAGGGTGTGTTGGCGATCACAGGTGGCAATGACACAACAATATACCCTATCGGATATGAAAACTGCTCCTCACAATTTCAATACAGCCCCCAAAAAGCATATAACAGAAATTGCATAACAATTGAAGGGCTCGGTAACAGAAGCAAAGCATACTTGGGGTGCAGGGACACTTCGCGACAAGAGTTTTATCAGGTCCCTGGCCTTGAGAATAATGAAAGGGTCCCTGGTCTTCCTGGTGGTGGTAACCGTCATGGATCCCTCCACCTATGCGCAAAATCAAGAGAAATACCACAGAATCGTGTCACTACTTCAAATCAAGAACACTCCAAGGTCCAAACAACCGTAACTACTGACTCGTGGTATACCAAATTGAGCTCGCATGAGACCCCAAACTCCTTCAGCGCGCCCTTCACGATCGGCCACGTCTCCTGCAGATACTTCTCTGCACCCCAAACAACAGGCCGCGTGAATCCACGCATTCAGTAGGCCAGAAAACTACAACCAACTCCCAACGAATCGCATGAGGGTAAGGGTGAGGGCGGGATTGGGCACCTCGGTACTGGGGGAAGAGGGTGGAGAAGGAGCTGACTTCCAGCAGGCCGCCCTCGTTCCAGGAGGGGTCGAACTTCTCCACCTTCCAGCGGTCGATGGTGGGGTCATCGTCCCACGGCTTCTCCTTGTTGTGCTTCCCCTTCCGCTGCCAGTTCTTCCCCTCCGCGGCCTCCGCCGCCGCGCTCGCTTCGCCCGCCGACGCCATGGTGGCCGGCAGGGCTAGGATTTTAGGCGGGTCTCGAGGGAAAGGGGCTCGAGGAGGCGGTGGCGCCCAGGCTGCGAATTAGGGTTGATGATTGTGTTGCCGCCGACGGGGAGGGGAGGAGAGTGAGGGGGGTTTAGAGGAGGGGAGGGTTTGGGCCTTGGGCCCTCTGGGTTTCGGCCTACCTCGGTCGGTGCTGCCCGACGCTCACAAAAAATAAAAGCCCGACTCAGATGTTGTCTGATATAGACGTTCCTTCTCCTTTTTAACGTGCTCCTCCTTCGCCGAGCAGACAGCAGAGGTGGCGGCGGCGCACGAGATGAGAAGGAACAGGAGGAGGAAGAGTGGAGACCAACGGCGCCAAGAAGGGCACCATGTGGGCAGTTGAACAACGGTGGTGGCGGCGGCAGCGCACCTAGGGCTCTCCTGACAGGTTTTTCTGTTCTTTCGTTACTGGGTTTTTCTTTTCTTTTTGTCTTCTTTTTTATTATTTTCTTCCAAAAATATTAAAAAATGTATATCATTTTCATAAATCATTTGGAATTTATAAATTGTTCGTAAATTTAAAATGTTCTCATAACTTAAACAATTGTTCAGAAAACATTTAAAATCTATAATTTCATAAAACAAATATTTGCATTTTTATCAAAATATGGGATTCCAAAAATTATTCAAAAATATAAAAAATATCAGAATTTTGAAAACAAATTCATTTACACGAAAAAAATCAAAAAATATTGAGTTTTAAAAAAATGTGTCAAAAAAATTCTCAGTTTTTTTCAAGAATCCGTATTTCCAAAGAAAAAATGTTGTACAGTCCCTGCGAGTTATAGTCCACCAACGGACCGGCCCAGTTGGGCTGCACTTGTGCATCGCGCTGTTGTTGGACGCAATGAGCGTCCAATAGAAACTCCCGAGAGAATCCTATATGATGCATTAAGTGTCAAATTTGTATACGTGTACTAGTATTAGTCTCGCTACTCTGGTTTAATTGCACTGTCTATATTAAAATTTTGGTAGAAATTCATTTTCTAAAATTATTAGCTCAGATAAGATGTATCTGAGAAATTTCATTGTAATTCTTAGTTATAAAAGCTACTTTGTTATTTCTTAGATTTTTTATTCAAAATGTTGTACCTATAATGATTCTCGTGTTTGAATAAACTTATAGGTACATATTTATTAAAAAAACTGAGGGGCGAGATCTTTTTCGGAGCAATTTTTTTTGCCATGGAACTATCTTGTTTCATTAACCAACGTTTGCTACAATAACACCAAGTCTTGTAGGAAGGTAGGAGCATCACCTAGCCATACAACTTGGGGATCAGCAACCATTTTCGACCAAATGTCGCAAGGGTATCTGCTACCTTAGTTCTTACAAAGTTGACGTTCACACCACATGTCAACCCTGGACCAAACCTTGCAAAGTTCCTTACATTTAACAAATGAATGACCTTTGTCCTTAATAAGTCATGCACACAATAATAATGTACGATTACTGAGCTGTTCCTTACACGTCAACCCTGGACCAAACCTTGCAAAGTTCCTTACAGTTCTAAAGGAGCCGGTTACTGAGCTGTTTTTGTGCAAAATTGCATAATAATGTACGATGAAAGGCAGATAAAGCAACAATATCAGTCAGACATTCAGCCATTTATATTAGAGGGTAACCATGCAGAAGATCAAGACATTTTCATCAAGTGCTCATCTGATGATCTGGAAAATAAGTACTCCCATCTTGCAAGAACATCTTATAATTGTGGGACGGAGGGAGTACATAGGATGATCAGAGAAGGGCAACACCTGCAAGCACATCTTCTGCTACATATGTAACTTCCGACGATCGTATCAGCTGCTCAGTCCTTCACAAGGCTCAATTATTATGCAGATACCACTACATTTACATGGCTGTTCTGAACCTGACGGAAGTCAAGTGTGAACAGCCCGAAACCAAAAGGCTAAGGGGGCATACAGAAACACGCCAACACACACCCCATACATCAGATCATCAAAAGTAGACCTATCAGCATATACACATACAGCTCTTGCAGACAGACTGAAGAAACAAAAAAAGTAGGCATGCCGTTCTTGCAAGGAAAGCAGACTAGCGGACGAAACTCCGGTCGCATACACGGTCAGCTAGTCAGGCGAATTACGGGCATGTTAGGATTTGCCCTTGGGCTTCTTTCTTGATTTCAGGTCGATAACAATGACACTAATGTTGTCGCCGCTCCCTTTCATCAGCGCTAGCCTCACGAGACAATCAGCAGCTGCTTTTGCAGCAGGGTTCATAGTGGGTTCGCTGCCTCCATCAGAATATGCACCGTCGTTATTGTTCTTGTACCACAGAAGGATCTGTCGGCGGGCAACTTTGCATGCGTCCTCATTTGACATGACATCCCACAGACCATCGCTTGCTAGAATGAGGCAGTCATCATCTTTTGCCCGAGGAACAACGCTGACTTCGGGCTTTGGAATCAGAAATGGTTTAAGGTATCGGTCACCTGCAAGTAGATAGGCGATTGGCCATTTCCGCTTAACGTTAATAAGCCATAAGAAGCTTCAGACTGACACTACCCATGCACAGAGTAATTGCTGGTTTAACTGCTTAGTTCAATTAAATTTCATATGTAACAGAAAGAACAGAGTTCTGTCCAAGTTTTAAAAATAAAAGTATTCAGAAGGTACCAGCTATAACAAGTGCAACTGATATCCAGTATTACCCATGGTCACAAATTCACAACTACCAGAGTCACTTGCACGAGTAGCAGCATAAGTATGCAGGGTACCTTTGTTCCTTCAATAAGGGGGCTTTTTACCATTTGCCTCCTTAAGCACATCAGCATCCTAATCCGAATACTTTCACAAGATCATAGTTAAGTTCACTGACAACTTTGTCCCCGTCCATGAATTTTTCCAGGAAAGGAACCAGAACATAATCGAGGAACACATATTAATCTTAAACATGGCTTTTCTCCGATGAAAACAAGCTGTTGGCAGCAGTTGCAAGTTGCTAGTATATGAAAGAAAGCATTTCTTTACGTTGTAATTTACTGCCTGAAATGAGCTAACGTAATAATGTGACAGCATGTGATCTCATAAATTGAATAGCATCTGAAAGAAGCAACTGAACTCGTAATAAAATGCATACACATGCCAACATAGTTTGTAAAGAAAAAAATCCAACTAAGAATTATGATGGAAGTTGTGGCACAAATTCAGTTTAATTCTGCACAATTTATCAATACCCCTGGATGTTTGACATATTGGCCCAGTACCAAAGACTTAAGATAATGGTAACTGGCTTTTCTTCTTTTTGACAGCACGAGGATTGATGGTTTGATATAGGCCCCTGGTGGTTCACGTATCATCACTTACTGGCATCCCAAACATATGCAGCAATATGCCGATATGGCCATAGACCTACAACTATCTACTGCTATGGGTGTTTGGCTGAACCGAATAAATTAATGCCATATATGCTGAACAGTTTTACAACGTGTCCATGTACCAGCTTACTCGTTGTGACACTTTTTCTTGTCTTAAGTTTCTAGCTTACAGAGAGATGCCGAGTTACTAAAGTGCCTTCTTCTAGAGCTCATGATAATAGTTAATTGGTCAAAAAGTAACAAAAATCATCTTAAGACCTTAATTGCACTCCAAACATGGCTTTACAGCTTGCTTGACATCATCAATAATTTTGTCCGCATAATAAGCTTGGGCGTGCAAAAGCAGAAAACTTACCGATTGACCGTGACATTGCGAGAATACCAGAGACACGATAACCATTCCAGTCAATGACCTTTCCACCTGCGGCCTCAATCCTGGCACGCTCATCTTTCCTATCAGGCTAGAACACGGAATCACAATCAGATACAATTTGCCTAAACTAATATAAGCTCAGCTGAACAGTAAAGTCCAAGTATGTACTTTGTGATCGACGGACAGAGCAATCGGCTCCTTCCCACGGCAGAGCACAACGCGTGAATCTCCGCAATTCGCAGTTATGACATGAGAAGAGCAGACAACCGCAACAACGGCAGTGGAACCGACGTTATCAGCGGCAATAGGCTCCGGGCGGAGCTCGCTGACGCCATTGGAAAACCTGATCGCTTTCCCCGACACCTCGTCGTCTACCTTCTGGAAACAATCACCGAAAACCTTCTCCCATGGTTCCTTCACGTCCACCTCCCCTACTTGCCCCAGTTCCTCCAACCCCCTGCCAGCTCTCAGCACCTCTCTCAACACAACGTGGATCTTATCCCGGCAGTAGTTTGCGACCTGCACAGACATGATGAGTCATGAGCAAAGGCTAATGTGTTTGGTCTGGACCAAGAGTCACAGGAGAAAATAAATTCACCTCCGAGCCGCCGTGTCCGTCGTACACGCCGAACAGATGCGCCGGGAGCCGGAGCTCGGCGGCGTCGAAGTCGCCCCCGATCCCGTCCAGCTCACGGCTGCTGGCGAGCATCCGCGCCGGCAGGGCGGCAAAGCGCGGCACGGCAGCGCACGCGTCCTCCATCTCCGCGGCGCGGCCGCGCGCCGCGGCGCAGCCCCACAGCGGCACGCACTCCATGAGGTACACGCTTCGCTTGCCGCACCCGTCCCCCGCCCTGGTCCCGAGATCAGGCGGCCTCTCGATTCCGCCGGCGCATTCCGCCGAGCACCCCCTGCGCGCGGCGGTCCCGTCCCCGGCGAACACCGCTGCCGCCATCACAAGCTCACGGAAATAACAACAGCCCCAAGACCACACCAACGGCAACGCCCGCCGCACCACGCGCCTGAGCAGCCCACCACCGTATCGCCGGGGAGAGTGCGCGAATCAAGGGGGCAGCAATGGAGAGAGAGAGAGAGAGAGAGAGAGCGAGGGAAAGTAAAGAGAGAGTGGTGACGAGGAGGGAGGGTTGGGGCTGGGTTCGGGAGTACGTGTACCAGGTGGGCGCGGCGCGCGGGGGCGTGGGAAGTTGTCAGTGGCGGACGACGGCGTTGCGTGTTCGGGGGAGGAGGAGCGGATGCGGGCGAGCGGGACGTGTGAGGGAGCAAAGGCACGAGCGGCAAGGAAGCGAGGTGGGGGGACGCGATTGGGTGCGCCAGGGAGAACAGGTGTCGCGTCTAGGCGCTGCTGCTGGTCAGCTCCTGCACGCTGGGTCTGGAATCTGGATGGAGCGGAGTGGACCTGACGGTGGTTTTGTTGTTACCGTCTCTTGCTCACTCGAGATTTTGGTGTCTGCTATGCTATGCTATTGCTACCTGGCTACTTGCACCGTTCCACGGCTACAAACTTGGCTCTATGTGTCAAAGAAAAACCACACCAGCTATATGTAATTTGTTTGAAAAAAATTCGGAGAATAAAAGGTCAGAGGCACACGCGGAACTCCGTGTGTGTCCGAGATATGAGTGGAGAAGGATGAGAGTCCTTAGGTGTGGGTGTGGGCGCCTAACTCCGACCGCCATTCGGATTAGATAGGTACCTCGTTGGAGATGGAGATGACACGGACGACAGCAACGAGCGACCTCGCATGCGGAGGCGAGTGCAAGGATGGGAGGAGAGTCGGGCGGTTGAAGGAGGAAGAAGAAGCGAAGAACACAACGCCTAACCGTTGGATTCTGTAGAATTAAAATCCAACGTTCAAGAAAATCGACTTACACAAAAACAAATCAGGCAACTTCCACATAGTTGGTTTCCAAAAAAACACCAATCAAATCGGTCTGCGACCCCAAGTAGTTCAGTTTTTTTTCTTTTGATCGTAGGAATTTCGTATGATCTTAACGCACTAACTATAAGGAATCATTTTGTACAAGCTTTCAGATCATAAGTTTGGAGTGATGACCGATGCTATCCTAGCGACGGATTGTCTATGAATCAATTATTGCATAAATATCAATGTCTCCATTATGACCTCTTTAGTGAGTTTCTTTGTATAAACTTTTATGTAGTCTTTGTTTTTTTCTTTTTGGCGATAGGAATTTTGCATTATGTTAACACTCTAATTACATCTAAAAAAACTCAAAAAATACATCTAAAAATGCTCTAATTATAAGGGATCATCATGTATGAACTTTCAGATCATAGGTTCGGAATGACGAGCGATGCTATCCTAGCGACTAATTGTCTATGAATCAATTATTACAAAAATATCAATGTATGCATGAGGGCATCAACAGTGTATAGAGGCTGGGTTGCCTCTATCCTGGGTCCCACCTCCAGCTTCTAACCAAAGCTAAAGATCACGAAGTGTGTAGCATCGGTTGTTGACTCTAAGAATCGGTCCCACAATAAAATAAACAATGAAGTATGTATTGATCAGTTTGCATGGGCTGCCCACAACCATGCACTGACAGGTAGGTCCATGTCGTTGTTTAATCCTTGAAGGCAGCCTCCAAGGCTAGCGTCGATGCCAAGCTTAAAAAACTTAGAGGCGAGATCTGCAGTGTGTAGAGGCGGGCTCTAGGCCTTTAGAGGCAGCTCTAGAGGCGGAAAAACACTACACTGTGGATGCTCTCATGACTTCTTAAGTGTGTGTCTTTGTATACTTTTTATGCTTGACTCAAACAATTGTATCACCAATGGATATAAAAACAGGAGTGAAAAGAAAATAGATAAAATTACTCATTTTATATTCTGAATCACATGATTTTCTTAGAGAAAAGAATAGGCAGTCATTTCTCCCCTTCCTTTCTCTCCACTGCTTGTCTTCGTTGAGAGTCGCCAGTTCTCCCTAACTCATTTTCCCTTCTCCACCGGTAGCCCAACCACCAGGTATGAGGATCATGGATGGAGGGGGTGGGTAGCCATCATGTACAACCGTAGGTTTTGTGTTTTGCCTTAAGATTGACTGGCTTTATGTCATGGATGTGGAGCTTTGTCCTGGTGCTCGCGAGCAACGCTTGGCGGCTGCTGGTTCGTTCCCAAGGTGACTTTCCATGGTGAATGGTGACCGCTAGCGAGGATCCATGCTTACTCATGCATGAGCTGTTAGGATTCCCCCAAGTATAGGGGTTAAGCAGAATGACAAAGCAAGGTTATGAATCCAGTAGGAGCTTCCAAGCAAACAAAGTAAGCATCACCTGCACACAAGACACAAACAACTTGTCCCCAACACGGCAAGAGGGTTGTCAAGCCCCTTGTCTTGCTAGTCACAAGATTAAATACAAGTTATAGATAATTGGTAGCGAAGTAAAAGGACAACACAGGTGATGGTGAGGGGAAAAAATGCACTGGTTTGCATGGTGGAAGATGTATGTACCAAAGAAGAAAAGGGGATTGGGATTTAGAAACCTTCACTGTTTCAACCTTGCTATTTTAACAAAACAGTGCTCGCGACTAATCCAACCCGAACTCCTTATGTGCACGTGTGTTGAGTGCAAAATACTACCCCCATGCAAATATTTTGAAGGCAGGACCAAAGAAGGGATCGTCATTTACTTGGCAGAGCATCTGTGCAGGCATCCAAACCTTTCAAAAGCGGTGCATTTGGCGTGTGGGATCAGGAGCACAAATAAACATATGTCACGACCCTTGGATTCCATCAAGTCCTTCAAGGAAAGTAATCACCCCGAGAGGTGCAATGATGCTAACGTATGTGGAGGAACTTATTGATCCACATACTAGCATGTGGAATGAAGTATTGGTCAGAGATGTGTTTTCACCAATGGACGCTTATAGGATTCTATAGATCCCTTTAAACATGCAATTAATGGAGGATTTCATAGCTTGGATTTACACATGATCAGGGACCTTCTCGATCCGGTTGGCATACCACAGGGAATTTGAACATCAATACGGTCAGCGCCTTGTTTGTTCGGATGGACAAGGGAACATGCAATATAATACAATCTGGAAGGAAGTATGGAAACTTAATCTCCCAAGGAAGATCAAACACTTTGCGTGGAAGGCTCTCAATGGATCACTACCCTGTCTTGGGATATTATCAAATAGACACATACCACTTGTTCCCCAATGTCCATTCTGTGCAGTGGGGATCGAGGACATCCAACATATTTTGTTCACTTGCAAGAGGGCGAAGAAGGTGTGGTCAGAGTTGAAGCTACAAAATATTATTGCAGAAGCGGCTGAGCCGGATAGATCGGGCTCGATCACTGTAGAAATCATGTGACGTAATAACTCTATCACAGAGGGGATACCGACGGCGGAGCTCACAATAATGGCCGCCTGGTTTCTTTGGTGGCAGCATCGCCAACATTTCAAGGGGGGGGGGCGACCAAGGCCCGTGATAGGGCTGCTATTTATATAAGAGTGTTAGCCACCAACTTCATTCGAGCCTACACAAATAAGTAGCTGGTGAAAAGCTATGATCACATGTGGAAACGACCGACTATGGACGTGGTGAAAATTAATGTTGATGCGGCCTTTAAGCCTGAAACCTTGTCTCGTGCAACAAGAGCTATTGCCCGGGATGGGTGAGGAAAATTTATTGCAGCAACAACATGGTATATACCTCAACTTGGCAGCGTTGATTCGACGGAGATGATAGCGATTAGGAACGGGCTATACTTAGCTGAGAAAATTGGATGCAACAAAGTTCTAGTGGAGTCGAATAATAGCTTTGTGGTGGAACTAGTGCAACATCCAGATGCATACACTAGTGCAGCCGCGCGCTA
>CBMN010756560.1:0-13348 GCA_000582825.1 Hordeum pubiflorum
AGGATGTACCGACACTCTTCTTTCCCTTGCGTTTTCTCGAAAAAACGTGTTTAAAATCATTTTTTGAAAAGTGGGTTCCTATGCCCATGGGTTTAGCACGTCCAAACTCTGGTATTGGCCGGAATCATTTTTCTATGGTACTTCCAGTGTAGAAGAAAATCGACGCTCATATGGGCTAATTGCATGTCTAGGTATGCAGACGAGGAACTCAACCATTACACATGCAAGCTCACATTTATCAGTCAAGGTTAGATTTTCCATAAGATCAATTGTTGAATATTTGTGCAGAGGCATAGCACTTTATTAGACACAGGTTCATGCTTTGAAATCATGGGTGACAGGTTCATGTAGAAGAAAATCGACGCTCATATGGGCTAATTGCATGTCTAGGTATGCAGAGGAGTAACTCAACCATTACACGTGCAAGCTCACATTTATCAATCAAGGTTCGATTTTCCATAAGATCAATTGTTGAATATTTGTGCAGAGGCATAGCACTTTATTAGACACAGGTTCATGATTTGAAATCATGGGTGACAAGGCTCTCCCGTTGCACCCCTCTATCTTTCTATTGCCACTACTATACAATGTAATGAATTTTGCTAAAAAAGTGTAGTAAATGCAAATTTGAAATTCATTCTTTTATTAGTGAACACGAATTGTTGATGATAGAATTGTTTTCTTTCCAATTATGATGTACGTTCCCGCAGTACATAGTTTGAAGGATTATCATACCCTCATTCATATGCACCAAAAAACAAAACATTTGGGTTCTTTTTAGTTTGTAATCAATATTTTTTCAGTGTATGCTTTAATTTTAGGGAATGGTCATTTACAGTGTTTATTCCACAACATGATACATCTGTTGAGTATATTAGCAATTTTTTGATTAATTTAATCCACAAGAAGATCATGAACATAGCATTGACAGTATTAATAACATACTGATTACGATCCAGTAAAGCATGTAATACGCATATAGTAGAAACATCTACGCACATGGCTAGTACTGCTAAGACAGAAATAAACAGGAGCGGGATAAACATATTAGACCCTCTGATAGGCCGGTTGGACATAGCAGCGGCGGCGGCGGCATCCTCGGCCGCCTTCTTGTCGGCTTCGAGTTTCTCAGCAACAAGACGATCGACTTCGTTGGGGTTGGCCATGGTGGTGACGAAGGCGATGCGGATATAGACGAACCGCAGCGAGTAGTCGCGTAGGAGACGCTCTCCAAAAACCTAATCGCCCCTCTCCCATACAAGATCTGGAGAGGCGGGGTTTCGGAGGCCTGCTCTCCCGTCAACCGTGTACGCGGCGGACGGGATGGGATCACCGGCGGCGGCAGCAGCAAAGGGAACAACAAGAAGCGGTGCGCGTGGAGGCAGAGCAGATGTGATCTATTCTTCTGGTGATGGCTAGGGTTGCCGACGCCTCCACTATATAGGCACGGTAGGGTAGGAGGACGTGGGCTGGACCCACATCCGAGTTGGTAACAGCCCACGATCCGCCGTCTCAGATACATGGCGCATGTGTTACGGACTCTCCGTTCCTGACCGGCAAAAATAAGCACATAGGTATGAGCTCGGCTCGGCTCATTCCCTCAATCCGCGGTGCATCGTGACGAGGCATGGCGTGACGAGGCGGGCAGCGGAGGAGCGCGTGGGAACCACTTCTCTTCTCAAGCTTCAATAACATGTGGAAGAGAATCCCTTATAAGGAGGTCCAACTCCTTCTCTACTAGCGGGGTGGGACTAAACTTCCCACCACCCCCTTGTCATTACACCTACATGGGCCCCTAGAGATTTTTCTGAAATTGTTGGATGGGCCTAAAGCCCACCCCATATTTCAACAACATCAATTCTTATTCTCCCGTTGCAACGCACAGGCACTTGTGCTAGTAAATCCTACATAAGGCAACCATGATCAAAAAGGCCACTGAAATTGTATAAAAATGCCCAGGACTGCCTCCAAATCCAGCAAGACATGATCGACCACCATGGAGGTGCCCTTTCTCACAGCGGTAGAGGCATGCTGCCACCAGTCTGAGGACTCAACGGCAGCAGGGGTCGATTGGATCTAGGATATCACCTCCTACCAAAGGGTCCGCAAGAAGGAACGCCCGGTAAGCAGGTGAACCCAATAAGAACTTTTCCTAGGTGCAGAGGGCAAGACTTCCAACTAAATTTCCAAGAAACCTATGCCACCGCTCCATGGAAGAGATTGTTGTAGCAAGTCATGGAAGTGTACTGGCCATCCTGGGTCCAGCGCAACGACAAGACATTCGGGGGAAGTCGAGAGTTGTACGTGACGAATAGCTCTCTAAACTTGGTTGTATTGCAACAACGCCAGGGGTTGATAGTATTAGAAGAGCAACTTGTCTGTATTGCATAGCACAAGGGGCGAATGTAGTACAAGGGACTTGGGGTACAAGGAGGTAAATGTAGACTAATACGGGCTATGTCGGTATCCCTCGTTGTCCAGTGATTTTTTATGGTACTAACTACACTGAGTTCCTTGCCTTTTATGCGCGTTCATATGCATGGCCTTCGTCTCTAGGGCAAAGCACCCTAGGGTCATTACCATGGCTTTGGCTCCATTGTCAAGGAACCCACGCATCACATATCCTAAGGTGAATTCCATCATTTATGTGTGTCTACTTGGTTCCTTCTTGGATGATACTTGACTGCTTCCTCTCGTGCATACATAGGTTTGAGCCGAGCTTCACGCGAGTCGAGAAGGAGCACAAGCACAAGAGTACGCCTGGACCATCTGCGAGGGAAGCGTGGAAGCATAGGGGGAAGCACACGAAGGAAAAGGCAAAGGCTGCCCAGCTTCAGCAGACGTTCGGCTTCCAACCTGAACGTCCGACATGAAGCACCAGCAACATCACAACCCAAAAACCGAAGCCGAACATTGAGGCCCTCTGACCTTTCGTCCGGCCCCTAGAGGTTGATGTGCGCCCAAAACCTAAGCCAGCCCGGAGCAAAGACCGCGCCAGCTGCTGGACTGACCGACTAGCAGCCCGGACATCCGGCCTCAGCCCGGACTATCTGGCCACCAACCAGGACATCCGGCCGCCCCTACCTGCTTGCGGATCGTGCCTTGGGCCATGTATTCCCTCTCTCCCTAACCTCCTCGTAACGGTTAGCAAAGCATAAATTAGATCTTGAGAGAGCGTTTCTCCTTGTATCTCCTCTTAGAGGAACAAAGACCTCCCAAGTGGAGAAGAACCTTCCATGGTTAGCAAGACCTCCTACGAGAGTAGAATCCTTTTGGATTATCAAGACCTTCAATCTCTTAGAGATTGGGGAAGAACTACCCTAGTTATCTTTATTTCCTTTGTTGTTCTTGAATCCAAATGCATCTCTTGTATTGGCTTGTAATTTAAGGGATACTTGGTGTGGATCTTGTCCAATTAGTGTTTTGTCTTGTTTTCTTGTGGACTTTTCCTGTGTTCTTCGTGTATTCATCTCCAATTTATGAAAAATGAGCCACCTACAAGGCTTACCCCGTATCACGTTCATTCCAATGAGGTTTCTGGTCCGCCGCTCCCGGTTCCTCCTATGTCTCCTACCCCGTCCGACGCCAACGTGTCTTATCGTATTTGCTTCTCAGGCTGATAAGAGTGCAGCTAAGGTTGTTGGTGATGTTGTGGTTGATATGACCTGCAGGTCTTGAACTATCAAGAGGCTCTTCACACTTACCGTGATGACTTGTTTGCTTACACTCAATAGTTTGATGATGATGCTCGTGATGTGGTTGTTAGTTCATGGTCGTGTTTCTCTTATGGAGGCGCTTTCTGATATTCGTGTTGTGGAGACTCGCCTACATAGTGTTGGTTTACTTGAGGTTCCCTCTGTGCTCGCTTCTTGAGATCTTGCTACATCGTCTGCTGCACGGGCTCTTTCACGCTCCAGTGCTCCGCCGCTCATGCCTACTCCTGGTGGTGAGGGTGGCGCTCATACTCATTGCGGCTACTGCAATAGGGATGATCAACTCGAGTCTGATTGTTTCAAGAAGAAGCGACACATGCGCAACAAGGAGCGCATATCTTCTTCTAGGACTCGTGCTCCTACTCCGACAACCTCAGTTGTCTCGTTGACTGAGCAGAATACTAAGACTTTAGCGTATGCTTGCCGCTTCAGGTTCTTTTTCGATGGGTGCTGCAGGTTATGTGACTGCTACTTCTGGCACTGAGCAACCACCATCTAAGCTGTCAGGTACATCCTCATGGGTTCTGGATTCTGAAGCTTCCTTTCTTATGTCATCTGATTTGTCCACCTTGTCTTTTTGTTGTTAGTCGAGATGCTCTTATCACTTCTTTTTTTGTTCCCGATGTTGCTCATGTTACCTGACTTACCTTGAACTTTTTTTCTATTGGTCAGCTTACCGACTCTGGTTGACGTGTCATTGTTGACGTTCATTCTTATTTTGTTCAGGATTGTCGCACGCATGCTCTGGTTCGCGATGGCCCTCGCCGCCGTGACTCTCAAAGTTTTTGGAAGTTAGACCGGCGTCATGTTCCTTCCGTAGCCAACACTATCACTAGTCCCTTTGCTTTCGTCGCTTCCACTACCGGCTCCTTCCAACGGTGGCATCATCGACTTAGTCATTTTTTGTTGTTCACGTCTGTCGTCTTTAGTTCGTCAAGGTCTTCTGGGGTCTGTCTCAGCAAATGTCTCTTAAGAGTGTCAGGGTTGTAGGGTTGGCAAACAGGTTCGATTACGTTATCATACTAGTGAGTCAGTGTCTTGGCGTCCTTTTCATTTAGTTCATTCCGGTATATGGGGTTCGGCTCCCTTCGCTTTGAAAGGGGGGCATCGACACTGTATTATTTTTACAGATAATTTCTCTCCCTACACTTGGCTTTTTTTTTGTTTTCTTACAGTGAGGTTCTATCTATCTACAAGTGTTTTGCTGCCATGGTTCACACCCAATTTTCCACGCTTATTCGTGTGTTTCTTGCTGACTCTGCTGACAAGTACGGGTGTGTTTGGTTGGTTATCTAGCCTTGCTTAGCTAGACTAGATTCTCCTAGCCGGTCTGAGCAAGAGTCCATAGGAGCAAACCTGGTTGTTTGGTTGTAATTTGCTATTACCCAGAGAATATCTTGCAAAACAACA
Source organism: Hordeum pubiflorum (assembly GCA_000582825.1). Classification (NCBI taxonomy): domain Eukaryota; kingdom Viridiplantae; phylum Streptophyta; class Magnoliopsida; order Poales; family Poaceae; genus Hordeum; species Hordeum pubiflorum. The sequence continues at coordinate 5,124 of CBMN010756560.1, forward strand.
CATATGGAAGTGGTGTATGGTGCACCACGACTCATGCACATGGCAGTTACGATACGGGTGCACAGCTGGTGGGGGTGATTTTCTTTTGCGTTGCCAGTTTGCCGATGCGAGCGAGCCAAATCGGCTCTCCTCCATGAGCAAGGATTTGACAGCGGTTACAGGCTTAATTGCCATCAAAAGTCAGATTTTTGTGTGCATGCCAAACGCCTAACCTTGACCAGCAAGGCTAGCTTAGCTCTTACCTTAGATCCAAACACTCCCTACATCTCCAAGATGTTGCGTTGTGTCCTTGCTGAGCAGAGTACTCTTGCCCAGTCCTCTTGTCATGGTGCTCATGCTCAAATGGTGTGGCTGAGCGCAAGCACCGTCACCTTCTTGAGACGGCTCATGTGTTACCCACCCTGTGAAATTATGTAACAACCCTACACAGTCCTTTGTTTTTGCTTACTATTTAATAGAAACTATGACTAGGAAATTCTATGGGTGGGCATACAGTTTGATCCTTTCCACTAAGTACCAACTCAAATTGTAACATGCTAAATTCTATTATTATACTTGATTAACATCCACATATCATAAGATATTTTCAAGCATGTATGGGTAGATCATACATGCCAGTCAGAAGTTAAATGTCTTGTCCAACCCACCTACAACTCACGCTCATCAAATAGCCCACACATAAGACTGCAATACTGCATAGTTTCCAGAAAACATAGTAAGTAAATATCTATATTGTATGTAGCAGGGTACACCCAATAAATCAGCTGGCTAGGATAACAGAACTGCTGCACCAATTAGGGTTAAGTTCATGCCAGAAAGCAGCCAATTTATAGCAACCAGAGGATAATAGGTGTTGGTATTCCATCCAAACAAGAATTGAGGCCTTTCCTGATATCAAATGGATACTATTGATGATTCTATATTTTATAAACATAAAAGTTACTACCTCTGTAAACTAATATAAGACGTTTTAGATCACTAAAGTAGTGATGTAAAACGTCCTATATTACTTTACGGAGGGAGTACTACAGATGGTTGAATAAAAAAACCAAAATTAAGAAAATATTGACTGGAGAAGAAACAGGCCAGTTCTTCAAAGGAAGGGAGTGACACAATTAGGGGAAGACGAGATTACAAATACTAGACCAACCATGACATCCCTCAAGCACATCCTGCTAAGAAATTATATCACATAAACCCAAACAGCCATCAGGTCAAATGTGTCAAAAGGGGGGATTGAACCTCAAAGTGGCCAAGAAGAAACGAATCTCCAGTCGACCACAATTACTAGGGCCTCGTAGGTTTTATCAGGTCAAGTAGCTTCCCAAATTTTAAACGCATTTTCCTTGCTGAGCTAGAATAGTAGAAATGCTAAGAATTAAAAAAAATGCAGAGATCGTGAGCTTTGCATACCGGCAATTGCATGGTAGTTACGTGAAACATTGGTGTTGTTGTTGGTAGTAGAAGGATAAATATGTAAACCCTTCAACTCAACTGCTTTAAAGTAACTGCTCATAGAATATAGTTTTTAAGTATATTTCTTTCTCTATGCGAACTGCAACTTCACACTATATATATTCCATCAGAATAAGAAGCAGCCAGAGTGAAGAAAAATGCCTAAATGTCCTACGAGTAGCAATAATGAAGTTTTCTGCACGAGACAAGCTGCTGCATCATACCAAGTGTGGTTCCCAATTCCAGGAACTGCTCATTCAATTTGTCTCGTCGCATTCTCTCACGGTCAGCCTTGTGAACCTTGCGAGCGGTAACCAAACTCTGGGCTTTACATTCCGTCCCTTGACTGAACAAAAGAAGGAACAGTTGTTGTCAGCAGATACAATATTTAGATGTATGAGTAGCAATTATTTCCTATAAAATCACATCAACACGTCAAGGCTACAAGAGGAAGCATTCACATATCTTGAAATTTGTACTCTGGATCTCCATCATCACTTTGCTAATGGAAAATATTTCACTCAAGCATGTCTTATCCTAGTGGCCATAAATCCTATGCACAAAGATGACTTCTTGGAGTATAAGCGCTGTGTAAAATTTAACTTCGGATAAACCCAACGCGTCATCTAACAAAATAGTGGCATTGCCAACGCTGCAGATATCCACCGAATTCGACGACTGAAGCTGCCGATTTGCATCATGAAATTAGCATAGCAGAATCGGCGAATCCCATTTCCCTCTAGAACTCCTCAGATTCGGGCAAAAAGCTGTTACCAGTTTTGATTGAACTGGCCTCTAAGCGGAAGGTCCGGGGCCCGAACCTAATTTATTTCAGGTATAAACAGGAGAATAATAAATAAATAAGAAGTGGCGTGGGCATGAGAACCTGGGGTCGGCATGGCACGCGCCATGGTGTGAGTAGAAGAAGCCATCCTCCTGCGGATCCATGGTAGGACGATGGTGGTGGTGGAGGTGAGGGCGGAGGCGCGTGGTCGCCTGCTTCCCAGTACCGACCCGTGCAAGCACAGAGGATGGATAGCGTGGGGAGAGGTGTCAAAGGCAAGCCATCGGTCGACGATGCGACGCCTACTCACAAGGTGAACGACTCAACTTTTCAACTTTAGACTAACTTTAGCAGAAAAAAATACTATTATTTAGAGGTAATATCACTAGAAGTCACGAAACTTGTGTCGCATGTTCAGTTTAGTGCTAGAACTTTAAAAATACGGATTTGTAGTCAGCTAACTTGGACTAAAGCGGGCGGATACGGTCATATGCGGGCGTATCCATGTGTATGGCCCACTTGCCAGTGAGTGATGGCGCTGGGAATGATGCAGTTTTTACACACCGCACCCTCATATTTTTTTATTTATGAAAAAAGTCAACTACCACGTCACATTTCTGCACAAAACCGTCTAACATTTTTTTTATTTACAGAAAACCTGACCACACTACTGCATATATGTGCAAAAATTAATAGCAAAAAATAATCCGGCCGGACTCGAAACAACAACCAGCAGTTTAACGAGTTGACATAGCCAAAATGACCCCTATTGCCCATATGTCAACTAGGGATAAGGACACTGTATGTACTAAACGAGGATGCATATAGATGCTTAAATGGGTTACGGATAATGCAGCCCATTTTGCACGAACTACTTTTTTAAATTATATTTGTAAAAATAAATAGTAAAGATATGTGTAAATATTTGTACAGACGATGATTAGTAAATAACAACATTCAAATATAAACCAGTGTATTATATATAAAATATTTAGTAAATCATAAGTAATAATTATGTTCAAATATTATTGTGTTAAAAATATTATGCACATACACGATGATTAGTAAATCATAAGTAATAATTATGTTCAAATATTATTGTGTTAAAAATATTATGCATATACACGATGATTAGTAAATTAAAACTTTTAAATATAAACCTGTGTATTATACATTAAATATTTTATAAAACTAAGTATAATATAAACATGTGTTTTTATAAATGTGTGTATTATGTATTTGGCTTTCAAACATATAATTTTAAATTATTATTTTTATATGCACAATTATATGGTTCAATGTTGTCTAATTTAAAATTTAAACAATTAATATGAATATTCAATCGTGGCTAATATTTGAATTATATAATATTTTTAATATAAGTCATGATTAAAAATCATACACATGTGGATTTCATAAATATTTAGTAAATGTTCATAGTCATCATTTTGTATAATTTAAGTATTAGCCAGAAGTATATATACTTTGTGGATTCATTAATCATGTTTATTTAATAAACAGTTTCAATGTCCGTTAAATAAACATTTTTTATATAATACATATGTTTGCATTTAAATGTTTTTATTTACTAAGCATTGTTTTTATGTACAGTGTTTTTAACACATAAATATTTAAATATAATTTTATTACTTATATTTTACAAATATCTTAAATATTTTTTAATTATGTTTTACTACATATTATATATATAATCCATAGCTTTATAATTACGCGTGCAAAATGGGCCGCAATATCCGCATCCCATTCAAACTCCACATGAGACCTCATCTACTATATTTACGTGTATTATCCATATTAGGCATCAGGTCCTTATTGTCGGGGTCACTTATTTTGTGACGGAGGGAGTATAATATATATTTGGGCATTGGATCGAGTTCTGGTGGAGCCTTTTTTTATATTATTTTTTTGCATACATGTGCTCTGGGTTTTGCGTAAATATAAAAAATGCAAGGGGGGTTTGTGCTGCGTTGCGGTGGTTGACTTTATCCATGAATAGATAATATATGAGGGTGTATTACGTAAAATTACATCGCGCCAGCGTCACCATTCACTGATAGGTGGGGTCATGCATAAGAATACGCCCGCATACGCGTAATATGACCGTGTATGCACGCTTGATCAAGTTAAGTGACCACAAAACCGTATTTTTAAAGTTCTAACACCTAACTGAACATGCGACGCAAGTTTTAGGTGATATTACCTCTATTATTTAGTCCCCGTTATATTTGTTATAAAGTTTGCCCGTGTATTTGACTAGTGAAATATTAATGCACGTCACAAAAAGTTATATTATTGGATTTGTATATATTTTGCTACGTATAACTTATATGATCGACGACACCTGAATACGCTGACATGTTTTGTTGCACACAAGATAAATTCCCAATTAAATACTTAGGAAATCTGGTTAATTAACGGCGTCTCACTAATGCAGAATGGCAACACGTAGAAGAGGGTTTAGAGAAGCAGCTGAGCAATTGGAAATGCAAGTTCCTCTTCGTTGAAGGACGGTTGGTTTTTAATTAACTTTGTCCTCACAAATAGGGTTCTCTATACGTTTTCTTTAACTCTCAAAAGGGGACCTGCAGAGGCTGAATTTTTTCAAATACAAATTCTTTTGACAAAGAGACAGTGAAAATTAAAAGAAAAATGCCAACTAACCAAATAGAGTGTGGTTTTTTGTAGGCCAAAAGACCAAGGTGGTCTAGGTATTTATGACATTCGGGACAAAAACGATACCTTACTTAGTAAATAGTTGTTCAAACTACTTACTAAGGACGGCGTCCGGCAAACCTTGTTGCGCAATAACTATATTGGCCAAAAGGTTGTGTCTAGGTATATCGAAAACCTAAAGACTCACACTTTTGGTCTGGTTGGATGGCAACAAAGAAACATTTGCTTTACTTTGGATCTTTTTGCGATAAAGAATAGCTTGGAGTTACGTTTCTAGAAAGACAAATGGCTAGGCAAGTCCAGCCTCCGGGAACAATACCCAGCTTTGTACTATATTGTACGCGATAAGAATGATATATTTGTGCATGTGCTCAGTTCTTTGCCACCAGTGGCCGGATTTTGTTGATCCATGTCTCTAGTCATGAAAAAAATCTCCTTTCCCGATTGGATTTGATTAACCTATGTCAGGACATGACGTTTAATCTTACTCATTTGGGTCCTTCATAGTAAACTCTGTGTACCGTGTACTTACGTACTCTGAGATCCCAGTGGAGAATAATAGGCAAATTTCAAAGTCGGAGATACCACTAGAAGTCAAGATTTTATGTGGTATCTTTCGAGTTGTACTAACCAAAGACAACTGTACCCGTCACAATTGGCAAGGAAGCAAGAAGTGTATTTTTTGTACTCATGATGAGCAACACGTGTTCTTTTGATGCAAGTTTGCACATTCTACATGGTCAGTCATCCAAATAACGTTCAACTTATATCCTCTCACAAATGTTGCCAATATTTTTTTTGAACTGTGAACAATTGTAGGAGAGTTTCCTACAAATGTTTGTTATATTAATCAAGGATCAAGGGTACAAAGTTACATTGTATTTACCCCACCGGCTAGATGGGGTTCCAAATAGATTTAGTACACTGATAAGGGTGGGAGCGGCTGCCTTATTATGTTCGCTTTGCCTATGTAAAAATGATTTTATGTCTAATGGCAAAAACTTCACTCCTTTACAAGTTATTTTTTGTTGTACGAACTTGGTTCATATGTGGTCTATGCTACACCGAATGGAGTACCAACCATTGTCCAAGGCGGTGTGTATACGGTTGGAGTGGGTGTCCACGAAAGGTTTTTACCCAATATGGGTGGCAACATAACCTTCAACCGTCCACCACCTCCTTCGACATAGGCATAGTGTCAATCCTATATGACTTTACTTTTACTGATATGACGATTTTCTTATTCATTTTGTTAAATTCTTGGTGTTTGGTTGTGTGCATCTTAGGTGTTGCTCATCATGCTTTTGTATCCACTTGATGCTACATTTTTTGTTAATAAAACCGCCCTTTATCGAAAACTTAGATCTTATTAGTTAAATCATGATTAAAATATGACCTAAAATGTGAGGGGCGCTAATAAACCAGGATGGAGATAATAACGTGCAAGCAGCCTAACCACATTCTAACCTATAAGGACGCTAGCCGACCCTCCTCCACGGAGCTCCCCCGGATTGGGACGTTTAGGGTCGTCCGATTGCGGTAAAATTCTCACATTGCCTCTCCTCAACCGCTCGATGTTGACTGCATGTTTTATCATGTTTTATCTCCAGATTTCTTTCACATGTGCATGACCGGTGGGTCAACTCGAGTGTTGGGTCGTTTTCTGTTGGCTGGGTACGGGGTGGAAGGGTGCGATTGGTCGTTCATTCTCGAAAGCCCATTGCCCCCCCCCCAATGGCCACATATGCACGCTCGCGCCCCTCCCTCCTCCCTCAGTCATCTCAGCCGCCACCCCCACAAACCATAGCCGCCCCGAGCTCCTCCTCCTCCGTCCTCGCCTACTCCACCCCAAGCCTCACCTCTTCCAACCCCATCCGGGCTTCGCCTCGTTCGCTCGCATCTTCCTATTGCCTTCGACGTCAGCGGTGAGCATGGGAGCATTGGTCGCGGATGGGCGCCATGAGCCATCCGAGTTGGTCCACGGCGAGGAACGGACATGTTGGCCTCCATCCTCCAATCCGTCCTTCGAAAGTCGATGCCAACCTATGGATTCTGACGCAACTCAAAGCGGCTATGGCAAGGAGGACCAAGAAAATTAGGTGCTCACAAACCTGAACCATCTCAAGATTCTTGCTCCTACTGCTCCCCTACCTCGCCCGCAAATGTCGATTCACTTGCTTCTGCCCCCAGGTGCCGGATTCTCCATGGCCTTATGCCTCTGCCCCGACCCAACCACCGTTTACCATGCTGACGAGGGACGGTGGATGGAGGAGAAGGGAGGGATGTGGTGGCTATGTTGGGTGAGGGAAGTAGGAGGACTGGAGGAGAGAGGGTCATGGCGGTTGTGGTGATGCCACGAGTTGTGCCAAGTTTAAAGGTTAGAGGCCCTTGCCTAGGTCAGTCTGGGAGAGGCATGTGTGGGCTCACCCCTGTCTAAAGGCAGATAGGCAGGAGCATGGCTACATGCTTTGCAAGCCTTTGTAGTAGTAAAAGGCATGTTAGGTAGTAAAGCCTTTGTAGTGGTGAAAGGCTTGTTAGGTAATAAAGTCTTGGTTATAGTGAAAGACATGTTAGGTAGTAAAGCATGTAGTAGTGGATAGCTAAGCAGTGATGTAGTAATGGCTATTTAAGGGCATGCACTCGGTTGTATTTAGATCAATCCATTCCATGCAATGAACTAGTACTACACTACTACGAGAGCTTCTTCTCAAGTGTGTGCGTGAGTGCTTGAGCACAAGGAGTAGCAGCACACAGCCGCTACCTCTCTGGTTTAGCTTGTTCTACTCATGTGCACTAGAATCTGGTCTTAGTTTTTCTACCAGGGAAGCTAGCTAGTTATTAGTTCGGGCTAACAATTGGCATCAGAGCCTTGTTCCGCTGGCCATATCAGGCGACGGAAAGAAGCGCTTCACCTCCCTCGGTTCCAAGACGCTGCTAGAGCAGCAGCAGCGGACCGCGACGGAAGGTTCCAAAGCGTCTTCGGAGCAACAGTCGAGGACCATGGTGGACGGCACCAAGTCGGCGCCTCCACAAGAGGAGCGCCATCGCTCGATGAGCCGCAGTCGCAACCCGGCGCGGCGCCGTGGCGGAGGTCGTTGGAGGCGACAACTACACAAATATCAACTTCTCGATTCTCACCCACTCCAATTACAACGAGTGAGCGTTGATCAGTGCAAACTACAGGCAGCAAACCTATGGTTCCCCGGGACGACGACACCATCTCTGGCAGGGAGGACTCATACGTCTCCGTCGTATCTACTTTTCCTCTCACTTTTGCCCTTGTTTTGGACTC
>CBMN010756562.1:0-18350 GCA_000582825.1 Hordeum pubiflorum
CGCCCTCTCGGGGTCGTCGTTGGCCATCTCCGGCGGTGGAATGGAGGGGCGGGGCGGCGGATTGGATGGGAGCGCGGCGAATCTGAGTCGTCGGTGGTGAGGAATGGGGGGTTTTCGCGACGGCGGAGGGATAGGGTTCGGACCCGTATCCAGCAGCCGAACCCGTACATATAGTGGTCGCGGGGTCTCGTTTCCGGGCCACCAAAAACTTTTTACGGGCCGGGCTGCGTTTGCGGTATCTGTTCTGGCAGCTAAAACGGCCCAAACCCGTAAAATCGCCAGAATTATACAGTTCCGGTGATTATACGGGGTCTGCTAGAGATGCTCTTAGCATACTATATTTTGTTTTCCAGAAAAGCTAAGTGACGACCGTTCGCTTGAAGAGTATGACATTTCGAACGTTTTTCCTCGGTAGTCTTAGTTGAAGAGCATGTCATCCCCGACCAACTAAAACTGTTATCAAAATGTTCAAAAAATGAATGGTTGCCAGAAAAGAGGGTCCTTGTTTTTTCAGGAAAAAAGATGTTCGGCTGGCTTTATTATTGAGCATCAGAAGAATAGTTGATCGTTGATAAAGAAACTCCACAATGAAGCAGGGGATCATCACGCAGGTACATGAATGATTGTAAAGAAAAACGTGTTGACTATTTCTCAGTTGCACGAGAATTTAGCCTGGAACGAGCCGGAGCTGGCGACGCCGTGGCTAGAAGCTTAACGGTTAAAATGCAGAGGGGCTGATGTGAGGCTGCCGACGATGGGGATCGTGGCGGGTATGGAGAGATGATTGGGGAGGGGTGAAGAGGAGGGATGGGAGACATGTTGCAAGGAAGAAGATAAAAAGTGCTTGGACTGGGACTCTTGGATTGACATCTAACAGTTCAGGTATAATCGACTGAAATTGGGTTTTTTAGTCGCATGATGTTTAGGTCACCCAAAAGGAAGAAAAAACATTCCTAGCTAGCTCATGTGCCACATATTGGCCTTTCTATTGTGATGCCCGATCGGAGTTACAGATCTCCGGCTATTTAAGAACAGTGTTCGACCAAAAAATAGTACCAAAAAACATACAAACATAGAGAGAAGAGATCCAATCTCGGAGGGGCTCTCGCCCCTCCAGGTGACATGGAAGCCAAGTACCAGAGGGGGGGAACCTCTCCCTTTCTAGGGGGACGCCATGGAGGAGCAAGGGGGCTCTCTCCCTCTCTCTCCCGGTGGCGCCGGAGTGCCGCCGGGGGAACCATCGTCATGACGATCGTGTTCATCAACGTCACCTTCTTCACCAACATCTTCATCACCTTGCTCATATCTTTTAAGTGGTCCACACTCTACCACAACCCACCGTAATCTCCTACTTGAACACAGTGTTTTGGTGCTATGAGTTATTATCTCATCGCTATTGTATCTGAGTAGATTCTTGTTGTTCTTTGGGTTAATTTTTGAATTACTATGATTGATTTGAGTTGCATGATTATTTTGTTGTTGTCCTTTGGTGGCCATCATATGAGCATGCACGTGGATCACAACTTAGGTCTAGTAGTACATTGATAGGACTATGCATAGGCAGTCCAGAGTAACAAATACTACCGAGGTTGAGTATAGAAGTATATAAATTGATGCATATGAGATCGAAGTGGGACCAATATATCTTAATGGTGTGTTGGGTTTTACCTTAATGAACTTGTTAGTATTTTTGGATGTTTTCTAATAGTTCTAATCACAAGTACATGAAATTTCAAGTAAGGGATAGTATGTTAGCAAAGGTCTCTCCCAGATATAAAACTACAACGATGATGATCGGTTTAGTAACTTAGATGATTTCCTAGAGACAATTCCACACACCATACCACCACTATTTCACACTAATTATTTGTATTATATTGTATCTTTACTTAGGCAGCATCTCCGTTATGTTGCAAAGCTGTCTCTCTATACCTGCAAAGTAGTTCTAGTTTTATTTCCTAGATAAAGCAAATAGTAGGTGTATGTAGGGTTGTATTAGTGAAAAATAGGACCTGAGAGAATATTAATCTTACCTTTAACTCCTTGTGGGTTACACACTCCATACTTACTACCTCCATCATTGGATAGTGTGCTACGATAATTTCTTGCACTTGTGGATTATTAGTGGGTTTTTTGCCGTGACCGATGCTCTTTAAGTAGCGGGCATTTTCCCTGGTAGAGCAATGTCATCGATGCGTCCTCCCGGAGGCGTATTCTTGTTCTCCATGTTGACGTGAATATCCAGAAGATGGACGAACGGTTAATTAGTCCAATTGAATGCAGCGGGAAGCCGTCCCGTTCGCTTTGAACAGGCATTGACGTGTCGTGGAGCGAGCTCATGCACAAGGCGCGAGCGGCGGCAGGAGCAGGTTTCCATACCTCAGCGGTGTGAATGCAATTTCTATATGCGATTTCTATCGATTTTATGGTATATATCCCACACAATTTTCTCTTACCGGCCGACAACAGGTGTTTTATAGCATGGTGAAGCGATCATGCGTGCAAAAGAGAGGGTCGCGCATGCGGGGATGAGAGGGTCTGACACACGGTTATCCTTATCCACTCATGTGCAACACGACTAACATCGCACAATTGGTTAGTGCAAACCGTGAAAAATGGCATCCCTCAAAATAAATATCCCCACCAACCCCTTTCTCCTTCCTCACCCACCTCCGCTGCTCCTCAAACGACCCATGTCCTTCGAGAGTCAGATCGTGGTTGCACGCACTGATGAGGCCGTTGCCACGTCGGAATGCGACATAGGTTCCCAGGCGGCACGCACGGATGATGCTGCAGCCTGTGCCGCACAGGCAGATGAGGTCGTAGTTGCGGCGGTGCGTTCGGATGCGGTCACAGTCGGTGTGGCCACACTCGAGGAAGATGTCACAGCCGTCGCGGCTACAAGCGTGGGTGATGTCGTTGCTGTAGCCTCACACATGTAAGAGGCCACCACAGCTGCCACTCGCGCCGATGTCGCCGCGAACGCCTCCATCGATGCGCGACGACATGAGGAGATTAATAATAGGGCATATGAAAGTATCAAGGACTTGATCTATGCCGACAAGGATATTATTTCCTCCTTCCAAGAAAGGATCTTGCAAGGGGCTAGGAAATATTTCAATATCATGGCCATCGATCGAGCTCGAGGAAGCACCGACAATGGAGAACTCTGACTCCGAGTATTTCAATCATTGCTCCTCCTCCGATGGGATGAGTGGTTCATCACTATCCATAGTTTAATGTTCGTAGTTTAGGTAGTTATGCAACAAGATATGCAATATAACATTAGTTACTTGTGTAATGAATGTTTAGTTCGATTATGCAACAATGTTTTGAGTATATGTTGTTGTTCTGAACACTAGAGCGTATTTTTCTTGGAAAAGAGCAAGTCACATCACACATGATCCACATGACAAAATCGTTACCGATGATTCTTAGTAGTGCACACAATCCTCACCACATAATTGTATGTGCTGTCACGAGTTATCACACACGAGTTTCTATCACATATCACACACATGGGTCATACTTGCAATCATCACACACAATTAATTTTCTCAAATCGTTTGCCAATAAAAACACACAGTTAGAAAACATCAATCATGTGCGTTATGACGGCTGATCGCACATGTAATTTTATACCTTAATGTTTGCCTCTTATTGCATGTTGTTTGCATCTCAAAATCGTTCCCGATGGATATACCATTGCACACGTTTCGTCTCCTGGCACAAGGGTATATTTTTCAAACGTCTGTAGTCCAATGTACGATATGTGTGTCTTCTTAGCCCCATTCACTAGTGTATGGTGCTCCAAAGATAACCCCATATGAGCTCGTGTGGGCAAGAATTGTTTTGCCCGTAGAAGTAAATTCAAATGCTTTGAGATTACCTAAACAAAATGATTTATCGGCGGTGGACTTTTAGCACTTGATGATGGACAATCCTGATGAATTCGTTATTAGACGTTTGGCTGCTTTGAAGTCCATAGAGGGACACAAGTTACAGGTGGTGAGAGCTTACAATAAAAAGGGTCAAGTTGAAAAAAAAAGTTGATGATCTGGTATGGAAGTTAATTATCAATTGGTTCAAAAGATAGAAATTTGGGAAGTTGTCTCCAAGCTCGGAAGTTCTTTTCACGATCACAAGAGTAGTTCGCAAGAACTCGTATTTAGTGGAATTCATACAAGGAACACTTCTACCTCGATCTCTCAACGCAAAGTATTTAAAGAAGTATCACCCAAGCATGTGACAAGAAGGCCGAATAGGCAATGACAGATATATAATTATCGCCCCAAGTATAAACATGTCATATAATTATCACCCTAAGAATATATAAAATGGCCGATGGAGTGTTGACATCATCCTTAGAAAAAAAACAATGTAAATTATTATTTTGGCACCCTAGCTTTGTTAAAAAAAACATGGGGCATGCGTTGACACCGGATTCTGGCATGAAAAACTTGCAGTTAAGATGAACTTAAATGAAAATGATATCATCATGAAAATTCTTTGTAGCATTGAAACAAACAAGTTCGATGTATAGGTCATCTCCAGTCGAGCTCATCTTGAAGGGCAAAACTGTGCTCGAAGTGTTGAGAGTTTATGCTCGGGGTACTGCTCGCCTGATTACGCCTCCAAGATGAGATGAAAAAGTGTTTTGCATGAAAATTCTTCATCTCGTCGAGGTGAACAATTTGCTTTTTGAATCATCTCAATCTGAGATCGCATGTAAAGTTACAACCAACGCAGTGCGGCGACTAAAATATGGCACCTGACACTAGACACCTATGTACATCATGTCTGATACATGGTGCGAGTTATCACTTTTTGGGCGCAATTAGTTTGGCATTTAAGATGGTCTCATATGAAAAATGTTCAACATGAATATTCTTTGTCTCATCGATACAAACAACTTTGCATTTCTGAACCATTCTGATGTGTTGTGGATCCTAAAAACCAAAATTTTGTCTCATGCCCACGTGTAATCTGAGGTTCTGTTTGAAAAGATTGGACGGGATGTGAAATCCTCTTCTTCTTGTACGGGAAATCCAACCGCCTCATATATAGATGAGAGATGATGACCGATTGAACAACACACGGTCATAAAATCTATCTGCTACATTTTCGAGTATGTTTCATTTCTCTCTCGTTGTTGCTCCATCATTCTTCCTTCGTTCTTCGTGTTGTAGAGCAACGATCTTTGAGGCTCTAGGGCCGGTTGGACCGACCTAGGGCAGCCTATAGTCACCACACTTCGTGACGGGGTCCCTCCTAGGGGTGTGCGGTTTCGGGTTATCAAAAGTTATTGGCGGTGTGTCTTGCGTATCACGCTCCCGGCAATGCTCCTTCCGTGACGTGTCCTCTGACATGTTGGTGTGCCAACAAATGTATACATAGAATATCTGCTCTATGCATAATGCGTGCTCACATGCTTAAATATAGCACGAGATTAATACTGTTAAGATCATTGTCATGATTTATTTCTGAATTAAATCAATCAGAGAATTGTTAATTTATCCATCACCTCTTCCATCCAAGCTTCCAATCCAAAGGTAATAATCCGCGCTTACGCGTCTCGCATTTCAGTTCAAATTAGGGTTTAATTTCTCACGTCTGTATTTGGTGTAGGTTATTATCATTTCCAGCGAGTTCGAGCAGTGGCGACGGGTGTGTCTGAGATGAGTCCAGACAACTTCCGGGGCACCACCACAAGGTTCTAGCTTGGGAGGGAAGCGCACCACAGAAGCAGCAGCTATGCCGGCGCGCGACGGCAACGTGGACATCCGCGGTAGGCCATGCTGTTGCTGCCCTACAATGAGGTCTTCATCGTGGTGGTGAAGCTGCTGCCGGACGTCTATGGTGACTTGCTCACCCAAAGTGTCAACCTTTATGGTGCGCTTAGGCGGCGGGGCCACGCTTTCAACTGTTGTTCAGGCCCATCCTTTCCTTTCCCTTTGCAGGTTATTTTTCGGTGTACGTACTCGCTACGTACGTGGTCTATGCTACAATGACCGGAATACCAACCGCTGTTCACGGCGGTGTGTATGCGATTGGAGCAGGTGGCTATGCAGGTTTTTTCCCGACATGGATGACAGCATAACCTTCGGATCGATCCACCACCTCCTTCGACATAGGCATAGTNTCGGTCTATAGGACTCTACTGTTGTCGATTTGTCGATTTTTGTTTCATGAATTTTTATTAGAACTTCGGATTTGGCTGTGTGCATCCTAGCTATGCAGAGGCCGGATGTTACTCATAATGTTTTGTATCCGCTTGATGCTACATTTTGAGATAATAAAGTCGCCCTTTATCGGAAAAAAAAATCTTTCCTTTCCCAGGGAGGCACTAACTACTAGTAGCAATGTTGGGGCCAACCAATGCTCTTGTTCCTGTTACATACACAAATCCCCAAAAATAGTCTTGTGAGTAGATAGCTGAGGTCCCAACAGGACAACGGTGGAAGCCAGAGATCACAATTTTGGTAAACAGTTCAACTCGATATGCTGCATTACCATTTGTGATTTGCATTGAGAGATGATATACCAGCTAGCCACTTGATTAAACTTTGGACAAAATGGGTGCACGGCGACGGCCGCGCGCGCGACGGGCGGCTAGTTGCTGCACTGTCACCACTCTGGCCTCATGCTTGCCTCATGATCACACGTACGTGGCCGTGCGTACTAATCGAATGTCGTTCAGCATGGACGCCGAACGTTCACGCTGAATATATCTCGTAAACTTTTGATATGCTTTTACATATTCTATCAAATGGATATTTTGCAATTTGATCTGTTCATCATCATTGCTGTAACAACAATCATGTAAGGCTGGAGGTTGCACGCACTTGTGATAAATATACAAATGATTGCATAAATCACGTGGTTATTACACACTTTATATTGCAGCAGCAAAATCCTTGTGGTCTTGTGCTTATTAGTGATTGATTGTTTCTTTTCTCATAGCTTTATACAAGTAAGTAATTTACTGATTAGCGTGTATTTGCAGTTCGTTGTTCAATTAGTCTCTGTGCTACCTCCGCTCGAACTTCAAGTGCTTGACAAAGATGAAGAAGAAGAAGGCAAAGAGGGCGATGATGGCCAAGTGCAGGTAGGTGATAAGGTTGAAGTAGCGTCCCTCGATGCCAAGGTAGCCCTCGAGGAACTCCTGCACCGTTTGGTCCGCCTGCCCTGGCACATGGATCAGCTCCGTCCGATCACCCAATTGTGAGAACATGAGCCCGTATACTGTCCATGCCGCTGGGTTAGCCCAGTACACCCATCTCCACCATATCGGGATCAGCTGCATCAACATTGCCACAATTTCGTTGTTGTTATGTTAGGCATGGACAAAATATCATGTCCTTCCAAAAATATTTTCCTTTCCAGGAAAGTTCAATCATGGGTTAAATTATCAGCATATGTGTGGTTTATTTGTGAATTCCATGAGGCCGTCATAATCAAAGTGACATGGTTAGGGTATATCAGCAGAGTGAGAGTAGTACCTCTCTTCCAATGATGAAGCCAGAGAAGACATTCCAAAATACGTAGATAAGGAAGGACAATCCGGCAGCCATCTCAAGGTTAGGTGTTAGTGCCACTGTCATCATCCCGTAGAGTGTGTAGTACATGAAGCTTAGCACCATGAAGACGATAAACCAAAAGAACTTTACAGTGGTCATGTGGAACCCAATCATTGGGTATACAATCAAGGAAAAGACGAGTACTTGGACAAGGATGTAAGGCAATTCGATTGCCATCTAAATACAAAAGCCCATCATTAGAGTTTAGAAACATATGCCAATCATTCTGGGTTCAAATTTCTATTCTACTTTTGAACATGGCCACAAAGAAACATTACCTGAGCTATGGTATAGGCCAATGTGGAGTACATGCCTACCGCTTTTTCTCGATAAAGAACAACTCTCTCCATTATCACAACCGGCTGCAAACTGGTGCAATTATTGAAGCCCAAGAAAAGTGCTGATCCAAATACAACTCCTAGTATGTTGAATACATCTTGTTCTTGTGTTCTGTTGCACATGAATGCCATGTTATGATCAAATTAAGGCATGATAAGTTTGGATGAAAGAAAATCATTAGGCTTGTCATCATTCCTTCTTACATGGTTGAGCCAATTTTCCAGAATACAACTCCAAACAAAATTGATACAACAAACGTGTTTAGAAACCGAACACCATTGTGTTCTAAGTTTTTCCAATATGCACATTTTTGTTTCCATAGGCAAGCCATGCATTGTGCCATAAAATTTTGCCAATATCCTGGGGGGAAATATAGATCCTCTGTGTTTGGTGTTGGGTGCCCAAGCTCATCAATTAGAAGCATGTTGTCCCTACAGAAACAAGGTACACATTTGTCGTTCTTATTGTTTTCCTATTCCTCAAACCAGTTAAAATAGACTTGATGTAGTTTTATGATCATATCATGCTTACCTATATAGGTAGGAGCTCCGGTAAATTTCTGCGTAGTCCACTCCATATTCTGTTGTGTGTGAACTTATATCCAATACCCATGATGCTGGGTTTTGTCCCTCTTTTATTCTAGGAACACTAGGTATACCCTGTGACAAAGTAATTTTGGCATTTTGTTCTACATATTTTGTATAGAGATTTAATGTGAGGCAATCTTACCTCGAAATACTTGATCATGTTGCTAGATAGAGGACCTAATAAACCACTATATATGATTTGACCACCTCTTTTCATAAGCAAAAGCTGCAATTAGTCAAATTGAATTCAAGTTGAGAAAGGTAAATTAGGTAAATTTGTAATATTTCTCATAATCATACAAAAGGCTATTGGCTATCATTAGCAATTGTTTGCAAGATACTATTATAAACAAAAATAAACCCGTGAGATTAGAGCTAAGTGTATTTGATGCTTTATTTTGGGGAAAATCATGGTTCGATTCTATGTAATAAATAGCCGGGTTCTATTTTCTTGACACAACATGACCATTCTTTTTTCCTTTATATTCGAGTAGAATTTGTTTTGATATATTAAAATATAGAATTAACCGTACCTCATCAAAAGATTCAAATATCTCGATGCTTGGCTGATGTATTGTGCATACAACAGTTCGTCCAGTGTCTACTGTCTTTCTTATTGTTCTCATGACAATTGCTGCAGCACGGGCATCCAAACCAGTGGTCGGCTCATCCATAAATATGATGGAAGGACTAGCTACTAGCTCCACGGCTATTGTTAGCCTTTTTCGCTGCTCGGCTGATAGGCCGGTTGCTCCTGCTTGACCCACCATGGCATTCTTCAATCCATTTAATTCAACTAGGTCCATTACTTCATCTATAAACATCTGAATAAGGTTTCAAGAGTAATATTGTGAGACCTAAAGTTATATATTAACTTAAAATGATTAAAATTCAAGAGGTCAATGCTCATACATTTCTTTCATGAGATTTAACATTTGAAGGTAGTCGAAGCCATGCAGAGAACTGTAGTGACTCATGCACAGTGAGGTTAGGGGAGTGAATATCATTCTGTTCACAATAGCCCGAGATCCTTGAAAATGTGTTCTGCTTCTTTGGGTATCCTGCTATCCTAATACTGCCTTCAATATATCCTCCAGTTTTTCTTCCAGCCAATACATCGAGCAATGTTGTCTTTCCAGCACCAGTGATCCCCATGAGAGCTGTTAATACTCCAGGCCTGAAAACACCACTTACATCTTGTAGCAATTGAAGCCTTTTCTCTGTTACTCCATACTTCATCATCTCCTGGTGTAAGATATGCATACATTTGGCCAACAAGTTACATGAATGGATATTATTTAGTGGTGAGTGTAATGGTTTCATCTATTTAGTATGTCACGATATCCTTAAAATCTTACCTTAGGCATATCGACAAAATAGTTGATATGATCAAATACAATGGAAAGAGGCTGAAATGGAAGGACAACTTGACAAGTTGATGCATTGCCAGTTCCAATCTTGTGGTTCTTGAAATTCATCTTTGACTTTATTGCACTGGTGTTAACTTGATGCTTGTGTGGAGCTGCAAATCATAAACAATTAGGATGATTTTTGTTTGCATTTGTGTTTCAACACTCATGAGGATTTTGATAGCTTGGTATACATACAATTCATAAACTCCAATGCAAATATGGTGAGGATGTTGAAGACCATCGAGAATGCAAATAAAATGCCGACACAAATCCAATACCAATGCCAGTTTGTAAGCAACCCCCTAATCTTGAGGATAGCTTCACCAACTGTATTAGCATTTGCATAGTAAAATTCCTGTCAGCATGAAGGACCATCATCATCATGAGGTCAAAGATAAACTATATGGGCCCTATACATTGGATAAGGAATGGTAAAAAGATTGCTTACAGTAGCCCATCTTTCGTCGAGGAACTCATTTAGGGCAACGGCATTTTGTGCATAGGTGAATGGGGATGTCCAACACCCCCATTGCAACCATGGTTGAAGATTATCTATTTTGATGTACAAAATTAATGAGCATATTATCCCCACAAATGTATTCAAATATATATTGTTTTTAGGGTTGTCATGCATATTATTTATTCTTGCTAAACATCTAACCTTTAGATATGACGAAGCCTCCAAATATGTACATTGCTATAAGAGCTGTGGTGCTTAGCATATTTGCCATTACTTGTGTCCTTCCTATTGCTGCTAAGAAACGATAGAGGCCCATTGACATTTGATGTGTGGCAAAAAGTACCAGAAACTGTTGGATAAATCTGCATGAAGCATGGAAACTCTTTTTATTATTACAACTGATTCAAGTGTTGTCATCTTTAGATACTAAAATGACTAACGATAGTACCTGAGGAAGGAAGGTGCGTAGCCAATCACATAGTAGGTTAAACTGGTCCAAAGAAATGTCTCTACTAGTGACATTGGGATGCTGATGAGGAAAACAGAAGAAAGAAGTGCCCATCCCGGCAATGCTAGAAACTCCCTTTGCTTGTAGAAAGTGGGGAGTCGCTTTATTGTCATTGCAATCTCAGTCATGCCATTCATGTTTACTATCACAATAGCTATAAAGAGGGACCCCATGTACTTGTTGGCATCAATTACATTTTTATGGTTCATATTTGTTCGAAGGAAAATTGTTGAAATCACAAAAGCCAGAACAACTATTTGTATAGTCTTGAATATATGAAGTGGGGAGTTTCTTTTGAGAAGCAGTACTTCCCTTGAAAAGCATGCTTTGAAAATATTCCATTTGGAGATCCTATGAGTTTCACTTGTTTTAATCTCCTTGTGTTTTCCCGTATTTTTGGGCATGTAGAGATTATCTTCTACAAGTCGAGGGAGATAGGAGGAACGGAAGGATTCTACAAACTTTTCTATTGGCATGTATTGATAATTATTTTCATCGCCAGTCCAGTATTGCTTTTGATCCATCTTGGAGGTCACCTAGCCAGATGGTGAAAAGTTAATGTCATTCATTATTATGGTAAGACAAGAATATATAGATTACTACATTTTGCAGATGGAAATCTGACTCATCTACTACATGTTATTCGATGGTATTAATGCGATGGACACCGTTAAGTTTTTTTGAACATTACTTTGGTAAGAAATAATTTGTCAGCACTACTGATTTATTTAATAGTTCCTTATCACGAGTGTTAATAATCTAGTACCTCTTGAAGGAAATCCGCTACATTCTTCCTATCGGGGCATTTGAATCCCATTATTCCAAAAAAATGGATAGCATTTTCTCGAGGACCATGATACACAATTTGACCCTCGCATAATAGGATAATGTCATCAAATAATTCCAATGTTTCAGGCGGTGGTTGCAGTAGCGAAATAACCATGGTGAGATCCATCAGATGAGTCATTTGTTGGACAAATTTTAAAATCTCGTATGTGGTGGAGCTATCTAAACCTGTTGATATATCATCCATAAAGAAGCATCTTGCGAGACCAACTAGCATCTCTCCTGCATTAAAAAGTCCATCTTAAAATGCAACAAGAATGATAAATTGCAAAGAACAAGTATTGATTATTTAAAATATTTGTGTTTGTTAACTTTGGTACTACCATCATCAAACATATTTCTTCTGTATAACTGCCATGTCCATAAGCATAATTGGATATGTTATTGTATTAATTTAGAGTTCATTATATATAAAATATATATATTCCAAATGCAACATGTTACAATGTGGGTACCTTGTAGTAGTGTAGAAGTACAATTTCTAGTTACATCATTTTAATTGGTTCAAAAGAGAGCTTTACTAGTTCCAAAGTATTTTCGATCAGAAATGCTTGCAAGATTTTCCAACCAATTTCAACATGAAACAAGTTTGTGCAATTTGGTCGAGCCTCATTGAGCTTAACTGAGATGTGGAAGAACATTTGGTCCACTTATGACCAAACAAATTTCACTTTTTTTGGATGGTGATCAATTACATGACATGTAACATATTTAGGGTTGCTCTATTTTAGTAGAATAAGTATCAAACCCAATATGGAAACATTGTTTTCAAGCAAACGATATGGAGTTCAACAGGAAGAGAATTATGCAGTATGCCATTGACTCGCTACCAACATATTGTTTTCCTAGTCCATTTAATAGAGAAGAACTTTTATGGTGTCATTTTTATTTCTTTGCTACTTTACAATGTGTTCGTGGTGTCCTAACTATTGTTGACTAAACAAGCAATATTGTACACAATATGGAGGTTGTCAAGTGATAAATTTTTACCTGTGCCAATTATATGCATAAATTTGGATTGCAAATTTCACTCTAGGAAGTGGGGATAGAGGGTGATGTGAAGAACAAGATACATAGTACAAAAGATAAAATGCATACCGATTGTGGCTCTTTTCTTTTGTCCTCCTGATATGCCTCTTCTCAGCTCATCCCCCACTAGGGTATCAGCACAAGCATGCAAACCAAGTATCTGCATTTACACAATGTTTTTTTTATTATGTTAGCAAGACATATGTTAAATTGAGAGATTAGGAAGTGACCTTGATAATATAGTTTGTTGTAAGATTACTTCCTTCTCCAAAGGTGGTAGTCTACAGAGAAAATAATTTAGTAATTAGGGAACTGGATTCTAGTTTTACCAATATTGGCAAAAAATAAAATTATATGACCTTCATAAATGAGTCAATATCTTGGTCCACTTTGTTGATGAGACCATGTTTCCTTCTAAGTCCTTCTCCTAGCATCCCTAAGGTGGACATTTCAAACAATAATTATGTATAAGTATTTATGGCACACAAAAAGGACTCCTTGAACATCTTCAGGGGTACTTCTTGAGTTACATTGTCTAGATTTGTTATACATTAGCTCATTCATGTATATTGGAACTAAAATTATATCAGATTTGTAATACCAATAGCACACCATACCCAAAAGGGCACCTCACCAAATTCGTTACTGGTTCCCAGCATCTTGGAAGAGAAATCAATCGTTTCCCTAACGGTCATCTCAGCATTGTGAAGATCATACTGGCTAATATAAGCATGCATGTATTGAGGTGTTGAGAAATTCACTTCTTCTCCATTGTACATGACCTTTCCTTTGAGCTATTAAGAGAAGTGACATCAAGAAACATGCATTTTTGGTTAGCCAATGCTTTATTAGTAGTGGTTTTACTTGAAAGTAGATAACTTAGTCTACCTTCAAAGAAGAATCCAACTTCCCTGCAAGTGCTTTTAAAAAAGTTGTTTTCCCAGAGCCAGGTGCTCCTAGAAGAAGTGTCATCCTGATTATGTTGGATCACAAAATTTGAATGGTACGTGAGTAAATTAGTGAATGACGAACTTTGGATTTTTGGAACTTTATGAGATTACATGTATCCAATGGAACACTTAATCTTAGATAAATAGTTTCTATAGATAACCAGTATTTGTTTAGTAAGAAGTAGGCATATGCTTACCGTGATGGACGAATTGTCCCGCTCGCTCCATTTATAATTTTGATGGGTTTTTTCCTTGTAGTACACATGTGTGAATATGTTGCCAATTCCTACATAATAAAGAAAATAAGAATGATGGTTTCAAATGGGATTTACACAATAAAATACATACTGAACGAAACATCTAGATTTACACATACATATGTAATACGATAGAGATGTTAAACCGCATGAAAACATGCATTGTCGTTTTAGTCTAGAAATAAATTTATGAATATTTTTCGGTCAAGTCCTTGAAAACGGATGGGAGAGATGTACATTGTATGAATGATGTGGGACAACTACATGCAATCATAATAGAAAGAAAATGAAATATAGAGGCTTAGCAGTACAACGAGGGCCGATAAAACTAAAAAACCCTGAAACGACCAACCATGGAGATCTATTTTTTTTACAAAACCTACCATGCGGAAAGGAAAACAACTACTCAAACGCCCCCAACACAAAACAAGACCTCGTCATAAAGTAGCATTCAAGGCATTTATCGCCCGCTCTCCTCCATTGACAATTAGCACACCTGATATACTCAATAATGTACATTTATCTCCATCATGGTTAAACTTTGTTGACCAATTTTAACTAGGTTGACATACGCACCATCATTGTCACAAACTGTTAAATATTTTGTGATACCATATATCCTAGCCTAGCGCCAGAACTACTGTTTCACTAATTTTCTCTTTTCCACCTATCTTCACACATACTTGGTCATTTTCCTTTTTGTGGTTCACAAAAACTAACCAGTGCTTTTCATTTTGCATTACAGTTTCCAAATTCCAAAATTGTGGGTTTTCTATGACACTCTCTAGTAAATATATACCGCCTATTCTTATCAACCGGAAGGTCAAATTCAATGTATACTGCTCGGATAGTCGAGCGGTATCAACCGACATCACAAAGGAGACCTAAGCAGTATTGCGGGCTTTGGGGATAAAATTGGAAGTATGGGAAATTAATCCCTCAACTCGACGGTAACATTGTGAGTTGGTACTCCTTTCCATCTCTTCACAAAGAAGTAGGCATGTGCACAATGGGTGGTGAGATGGGGAACAGAGGTAGGACGGTGGTGCAGCATGCCACCACCATATCACTGTTAGAACCTAATCACCGTGCGGGGGGTGGGGGTGGATACCATTGGCTTTCAAGTGAACAAAGGTGTTTGATAAATTACAATTTCATGTAGACAAAAAATGCAGCATGAATACTTGATTTTTGTAGATTGAACAATTTCTTCTCAAGTCAAGAGACATGCTTTGCTCTGAATTACCAGTGGACTCAAAACCTCATACATAGGAAAATCTAGAACATGGACAATTGCAAGCAACTATACATGCACTAAGTTACATGAACTTCTTCACAAACTAAGCATAATATCCACAATTGGATATAGGCCCCATCTTGTTTGTTATTTAGTTGCTTCAGAATGGTTCATTGCTTGAT
This sequence comes from Hordeum pubiflorum, assembly GCA_000582825.1. Lineage (NCBI taxonomy): Eukaryota > Viridiplantae > Streptophyta > Magnoliopsida > Poales > Poaceae > Hordeum > Hordeum pubiflorum. The sequence continues at coordinate 15,388 of CBMN010756562.1, forward strand.
GTCCTTCTTCGATGCACTTGATTTTCTATTCATTGGTGCTTACTCGACATGAGTAGTTGTATATTGGATGCAATTGTTATTACATTGATTGATTCCCTAAATCTGCATTGTGCCTAATGCATATGTATTACGTGCGCAATGCATAAGTATTTCCTGAGCCGTGAGTACCTGAACTGTAGTAGTCAGAGCCGAGAGAGCTAGCGCGAAAGCAATGAGTGCAGATATGGCTAGGGTGTAGCCGAGTAACCGTGTGCATCGCTTGACCGTGGACTGGCCCATTGTCCAGTGACGCTCTATTATTCCCTTTTTGGTCGTATTTCCCTTTTTTTGCGACTTGCATACACGAGCAATGGGGTACGCATACGCCTATACGGAGTGGTCCTAGCGCACCCAAGGCCTCTTACGAACATGCCCAATTTGTTTTCTTATTCAAAAAACAAAAATGTTTATATACATTATAGAAAAAATTGCATGTGTTTGAAAGGTGTTTCATGAAACTTTTAGAAAATATAAGGTGATTTTCAAAATGTCCATGAATTTGGAAAATGATTGTGAATTTTAAAATATCTTCGTGATTTAAAAAAAATATACATTGAAAAAATGATTATGAATTAAAAAAATATTCATAAATTTTCAAAATGTTCATGATTGTTTTGTGAGTTTAAAAGTTGTTAATTAAATTTTCATGGATTTCCAAACAGTTCATGCATTTTTAAATGTTAATGAAATTACTATCTTTTCAGAAATATAAATGTTCTTGCATTTAAAAAATATACATAATGCATTAACAAACTCGTGGATTTGGAAATCTTCAATCCATATTTTAAGGCGTATGTAGAAAATATTAATTAATTGTGTGTTTGAAACCTGTTCATCACGTGTATGAAAAAATATCGCGTCTTCCAAAATATCGATCATGTATTTTAAAAATGTAAGTATTGCCCTTACACAACATCACATATTTGAAAAAAAATAGTGGATTTTAAAAAGTGCTCATCACTTATTTTAAATTAGACATGTGTAAAAAACTAAATATAAAAAAACTGAACCAAAAAATCAAAAAGGAAAACCCCCAAAAGGAAAGGAACTGGATAAAAAGAAAAAATGAAATATATTCAGAAGGAAAATAAAATAAAGAGATACATAGCAACCAGAAATAGGAAAAGAAAACCCAGACGCAAGGAAACTCTATGTGACATTGCCAAAGAAAACAAGCAAGTTGGGGGAAAATTGGCACATCAAGAGGGAAATGTAGATGGGCCAACCCATAACAATCGGGGTAGGCGCCCGTTGGAGAAGTGGCGCGTACAGCGCCCAGCAGCGGGCCGTGGCCCATTGAGTAAATCCTCTACCGTTCACTTTCGCTCGCCCCGTTAGGGTTTTTTCGGCTGTGCTGCGTTATTGGTTCAGGAAAAAGACCGGCTCCGTTTTTTGGCAATTTTGAATATGTTGTGTAAATAAAACAATTCATAGATTTATTAAGAAATGAAAAAAAGGTTCATCAATTTTGATATTTTTTTCAGAAAATGAAACAAAATTATCAATTTTGAAAAAAGCTCATTGGATTTGAAAAAAAGTTCAGTGATTTTGAAAAAAGTTCATCGAATTCGAAAAGAAACTTTATGGATTTTCAAAAAAAGTACTTACAATTTGAAAAAAGTTCATAAAATTTAAAATTTTCATCAAATTTATAAAAAGTCATTGGATTTTAAAAAAAGTTCATGTAATTTAAAAAAATCATCGATTTTAAATAAAGTTCATCGATTTTTAAATAAGTTCATAATTTTGAAAAAAAGTTCATCAGTTTTGAAAAAAGTTCATCAATTTTTGAAAAAAAGTTTAGTGAATTTAGAAAAAAAATAAACGAAAAAATGGATAAAGAAAGAAAAGAAAAACGAAAAAAAAAGAAAAACAAATATATAAGAAGAAAAGAGTGAAAAGATGAAACTGAGCACATGAGGTGAATGCAGCTTGTTGGTTAGTGCAGGGAGCGCACCGTGCCCCCGGCAATAAGGTCGCCGGTTTGCAGAAACAGAAGAAACCGGCGCCTGCAGTGCTAAATAGGAAATGCCCTCCGCCATATATGTTTTGGTGAGTGCTCCTAATCACAGCTTTGGCGCCCGCGTTGAAGCCAATTACCCGAGGCCCAAAAACCAGGTCGCCTGGCTGGTGGAATTGCATCGCTCGGTCGCAACCTGGTTGGGTTCGTTCCGTCGAAAAAATAGGGGTTCATTCGGGTCGCTCGATCCCTAGTTGCTGGTTTGAGCATGACCTGTCGTTAACCCTTTGCTTTTCTAAAAATTGTCCACGAATTTGACAACATTGTACACAAACTCAAAAAGGATTCACGGGTTCAAAGAAACTTCATGGATTTGTAAAAAGTTCACGAACTCGAAAAAGTTCATGAGTTCAAAAAAAGTTCACATATTCAAATAAAAGATTGCGGCATTCAAAAACAGTTCGCGGATTTGTAAAAAGTACACTAGTCCAAAAATATTTCATGCATTAGAAGAACTTTCAAGAGTTTGAAAAAAGTTCACGTATTTGCAGGATTTGTTTAAAACAATTAATGATTTTAGAAAACAAAGCAAAAAATTGAAAAAAAATGCTCACACATTTGAAATCAACTTCTCAATTTTTTTGTAAAAATATTCATAAATGTAAGGGAAAAAGGTTCGTGAAGTTGAAAAAATGTCACGTACTCGAAAAAGTTCACAAGTTCAAAAAATGTTTGCCCATATTATAAGAGTCTGTGCTTTTGAAAAAGTTAACGATTTTTTTTTCTACGAATTTGAAGTAAGTTTCGGAATTTTGGAAAAAAATTCACGCATTTAAGTAAATTAAAATAAAAAGGAAAGACAAAAATAAAAGGGAAAACTTTGGTTTTGCCACTCTAGCTTTTGCCCACTTTGCTTATGCCATTCTAGAATTTGACATATCACTTTTGCCACTCTTAGCTTTTG
>CBMN010756575.1:67-10981 GCA_000582825.1 Hordeum pubiflorum
CATGCAACGTTCCCCAACAGATCGGCCTTGGAACGGCTCCGTGCGACGTTGCGGATAAGCAATCGTTCTCGAGCCGCTCCTCAATCCAGCTGGGTGATGGTTGTATTGCGCTTTTCTGGGTGGAAAGATGGATGAATGGAGAGGCCCTTAGTCTGGTCGCGTCGGAGATCTTTAATCTGGATCAATTCAAGAAGTGAACTGTCAATGACGCTTTGACGAATGGCCGGTGGATGCAAGGCTTGCAAAGAATGAACAATAAAGAATAGCTTGTGCAATTCATCGGGATTTGGGAGAAGGTACAAATGGTGAACCTGTCCTGGTTTGGATCTTGTACTTGTACTGTCTGACCTTCTTCTCCCCCTTATAATGCAAAAACAAAACTCCTGTTGTTCGCGTAAAAAAAGCACAGTTTACGAAAAGTTGGGACGAAAAACCCTCTTCAAATAACCATAAACTGGCTTTATCTTTAAAGGATCTCGTAAAAGAGGTCCTTTCTCACTGTTGATAAACGAGAACATGGCATTCCCATATCTTTTTGACGGGATTGCATCCGCCTGAAACTTCCCCGGGCAGCCCACCGAAACGCGGCCGGAAAATTGCCGCACCGCCGCCCCTCGCACCGTAACACTGACCGCTGCCGTCGCCCTCCGCCGCCTCACTTGCGACGCTATTACCCGTCGCCGCCTCGCCCGCGCCCACACTGCCACGCCCCTGTCACCGCCGCCCGCTCTCGTGCCCGCCGCCACGCACTTGTGGTCGGTGGCCACTGCACCGCCAGTGTCATTGACCGGCGGGTCCTATGAGTGATCTACTTTTTTTGGTTTAATTAAAAGTAAGAAAAATGCATTTAGGAGAAGAAGATTAGGGGAACTGACAAAAGTTACTTTTTAAAAACTTTCCCTATCTTTTGCGGGAAGGTAAAAAAAACCAATTTACAGGAAGATTTTTAAGGGTACTGCTGGAGTTGCTCTTACCATACAACTTTTCGGGAATCTCCGGCTATGATGTCTTCTCAGCCCGAGGAGCCCTACATAAACTCGTAAATCCCCATTCAATCGATCGTTCGCTTTGTCTCCGCACCATAGTGTCAATATGGCCAAAACTATAATTCTTCAGATCAACTACAATCTCATGCAACTAAAAAAGGCCAATCCCTCCAGAGTCCGTTGCTATCCATAGCAAAACAGCCTGCAAAACCTAAACCGTTCCGCAGATTATCCATTCATTCCTTCTTGATATTTGTCCCCATCACGAAGTGCAAAGAGGGGCTTTCTTGCTTCACCACAATGAGAAGCTCGGGAACTGCCTCGGGGTTCCCAAGGCCCCGGCAGTTCCAGCTGCCGAACTTTCAGAATTTTGGGAATTAGTTGTTCTTCCATGGAGATGTTGTTACGTTATGCTCCAAATTACAATATAAAGAGAAAGGCCCCATGTGGACCGCGTGGGGGTGCGGGGGGCGAAGCCCCCCCGCGGTACGGATCAGGGTTGACCTAGGACTCCGGTGTTATATATACCTCTTGTAAGCCGCCGCACGGGATACGTTGATAAGTTGTAAATCCCCGGCATTTGTAACCTCTCCCGATATAGTAAAGTTTGGCTGGCTGGCGCCCGTTGGTTTTTTCCCTTCGTGTTGGAGGGGTTTTCCACGTTAAAATCTTGTGTCCCTTTGCTTGATTTCATTCTTCATCGTATTCGATTGCGTGTCGTATCTCTAACAGATGTAACCTCAGGATCGTCAGCTTTTGCACTCCCACCCGGAGCCTCTCCTACTATATATGTTGCGTGGATTGCTGCTCACTAGATGAGTTATCATTTGAAGCTGACTTCTTCTTCTCACCCGGCTCTCTCAGGCTCGGTGAATCACCATTCTCATCCCACGTCCCCGGCGTTGGACAAAATAAATCCGAGTGACCAAGCGACCACACGAGAAACAAAGTTTGGAACATGTCCATGCTGGATATCATACTAGTCCTTGAACTTCTCGCCGCCGAATCGATAAAAATCCATCTACATACTGGATATCATCACAGGATGCTAGGTGGGAGAGCGTCTCCCTCTCTTGACGCTCCAATGCCTCTGCGTGCCCTTCTTCCTCCTCCTTGCCCGGTTCGAATATTTGAGTTGTGCCTCCTGCTCGAGGAGCGCCCTGTGAGCGCCGCACCAGCGAAAAGCTTGTCGGATCCGCTGGAGACTAGGCGGGTCTTTGCTAGGTCGGCGTCGCAGGAGGTGGGTGAGCGGGCAAGGAGGATGTGAGGGAGTCGTCGCCGATGATCGGGCTCGTGGTTGGCGGAGAAGAAGACGACCACGACGGCCGCGTGGTCTGCTCTAGCAGCGAGCTCGGGCGCAACCTCACGAGAAATGGGGTGAAAGGTGACAGCGAGCCGGCGGTCCTGGCTGTCGGACAACTAAATTTGGGTCTCCCTGGTTTTTGGCTTTGGTGTAGGGTTGCGGGAAAGATGAGCTCCTCGTCAGGGGCCAGCCTCCGCCCGCGCCGCCGGAGGAAGGTCAGTGGGTGGCTAGGTCTTGGTTCATCTGAATCTCACCGTCCGATCCAAAAAGATAAAACGCGGACAAAATTTGAATAGCACCGCTGGACGCAACGATCCACCCAAACGAAAAAGCGGACACATTTGTCGGCTCGGACGAGCCAAATGACAAAATGCAGATAAAATTTGGGTCGGTGCATTGGCTGTGACACCCAGATCTTGATCCGACTCCGGAATCTCAGGTGCGGGATCATGGATGCCAGCCAGGCCGCGACCATCCGCCGTCAGTCCCTCAGATCCGACGGCCCCTGCTGCCACCGCGCCGGCCCATGATGCCTCGCGGCGCCGCATCATGCGCTGACGAGCCAGCCAGCGACCGCGGCCAAATCATTTTTGTCCGAGTCGCACTCGCACGCAGCCTTCCTTCCTACCTCCACCCCGCAGTAGTAGCAGCAGCTCCATCACCATCTCCCCCTTGCTTTCTTCCTCGGATCGGAAGGGGAGAGGGACCGGCCGACGAGGAGGAAGCTGAGGCGGGATGAGTCTCTTCGGCCTCGGACGGTGAGCCCGAGCTCCCCCCCTCCCCCTCCCCCTCTGCTTTGCTTTGTTCCACGATCCTGCTGTTCTTCACCCCCATGCGTCATCGAACCCTCTCTGGCGAACACGCCTCTGGATCTCCTTGGACCGAAGCGCACCTGGTCTCCAAGAAATTTCCGTCGTGGTCGTCCGTTGCACTGGACTGGAGTGGAGATCCGTTAGGAGCATGATTGTTTTCTTCAGCTGGTGACAAGCCCTAGCTTGCTCGGAGTTGGTTGCGGATTCATAGACCGAAATCGCTGTTCCTCTCCGATCCATGCAAATTGTGACGGATTTCTTGGTTTTGTATGATGTCTGGCGGAGTAGTAATAGCTGTTTGTTTCCCACAATTTTGCTGCTGCTATGCTCAATTTTCTTCTCTTCCCGGCCTGTTTTGCTTCTTGAGGCAACCACCCTGACAATCCCTTGTCCCTTTTTGCCAGGAATCAGAAGACCTTCCGTCCCAAGAAAAGTGCTCCATCAGGCAGCAAGGTGAGGATACTGACCTCCCAAGTCCCCAATTCCACTGTATTCCTGGTACCAGCAAGAGCAAATGGCAGTGAATCACAGCATTTCAGTATCCTAGCATCTGCAGTGTGTGTATAGAAATTGCTCTGTTTTCGTCGTCGAGAGGAATTTGGTCTGCTTGTATAAGATCCTGGTGTAATGACTGGAAGGAATTCCATGTCTGACAAGGGGAAGGGGCCACTGAACAATACGTCTTCGAGCACGTGAGTCGAGTGTGAGGTATGGAGTGGGTGGTGCGCGTGTTGCATGAGCAGGTGTTGTTGTTATTAACTAACTTGTAGCCTGAATATCGGCATGTATGGAATGATCTGAAAGTAGAACTCTACACTGTTCTCTCTCTGTCTCTTAGTTCCTCATTTCTTGATAAGTTGCGTCCACAAACAACCAAGATTTATTGTGTCCCACAAACACTTGTTATCTGTGTCAAGTCAGTCAGGCATTACAACTGGTATCAGATTTTCTCGATTCTCGGCAGCAAGGTGAAGAGAGCAACGAGCGGGTTGGGTTCTCACGTAAAATTCCTCGTTTGCTCCTCTCCATGACGGTCTTGTGGCCACTACTTCAGTAATCAGTGGCGCTAGTTGCATTATTCTTGGCGTCCATGAGTCATTCGGCTAAGGATTTAGTGTCTGCTTCGGTTTCTCACGATTATCCCCGTGTGTGGTAAAATTTAAGTTAGGTCACAAGATTTGTATGGTTCAAGGCGGTGGCATGAGTTGATTGGGAGATGAACAGGTTTCTGGCTTAAGTAGTAAGTAGGCGGTGATTTATAGTCATCACTGGTGTTACTTAAATGGTGCTACATCCAGGCCTTTTATTGGTTGTCATACCTATAGATGGGGCATGCACATTTTGCTTGTCGTTGGAAATGTATATGGTGGAGCTAGAACAATTCATTTGTTTACATTAACTTGAGGATTGCGGAATATATGTTATTGTTAGGTATACATGGACTGGTGATGATAAATCATGGAATTGAACTTGTTTTAAAAGTAAAGTAGACAAACTGTTATTCATCTATGTTTAGTTCAAACTTTTCCAAAGTCAAACACCATGTTACTCGATTGATATTCTTGTTGGTTTACATAGATATGAGCTTGGTGTTTTTGTTATGGACAGGTTAGCAAAAAGGCTTTATTGCATGCTCAATGTTCCTACTATACTCCCATGGTCCCATCTATTCCAAAAAGGCAGTATCAAACATTTTGCCGTATCCAACTTCTCAGATTCAATTCATTGTGTCATATATCCACTGCAGTGGATTCCTTTAATAGAAGTACGTGGAGGAAATGAATCGTAACTCATCATACGTCTTTTTTTTTATCATATGGGAAATTTGGCGTTTTACAAACCTGCCACGGCTCAGGGTGAGTTTGGTCTACAAATGCTTGTGCTGGATTGATGGCTAAGCCTTGAGCAATGCTTATTTGTCTTTGCTTAGCAGATTCAATCTTCATTACATGTCCTGCGTTCCTAAATCACCAAAGATGGCTGCAAATTTAGGCATAAAATGTACTTGCATCGCTAGATTTGCTACATGGAATGAACATCCATCTCTGGGGTGTCCTCAGTATATTAAATTTGCCACAGAGTTTACTTGTTATATACGCCACTCAGAAACTGGGAGGAAACATTTAGATTACACCGTGATAATGCCGTACATAATTTGATATTATCCATTTATTGTCTTCCTTTTTTATCTACAGGGGGCACAGCTCCGGAAGCACATAGATGCAACCCTCGGCAGTGGAAACCTTAGGGAAGCTGTGAGGCTGCCTCCTGGAGAGGATATCAATGAATGGCTTGCTGTTAACAGTAATGTTCTTCAGTTTCCTTTTTCGCCGTGACCCATACTCATATTTCATTCTATATTTGTTTTGGTATTTTTTGGATCTAGAATATTCTGTGGTTGGTATTGAATAACATTGCCGTAAAAAATGTTATGGAAATCAGTAATTTCACTGGAGCTAACATGTGTGTTTTGCTTCTCAGCTGTGGATTTCTTTAATCAAGTTAACCTGCTGTATGGCACACTCACAGAGTTCTGCACATCGGAGAGCTGCCCAACAATGACTGCAGGCCCAAAGTACGCTTGCCCATCAATCTCATTCTTTGAACTTCTCAAAAAGGAATAAGCCGGAAACCTTTTAGTCTCTTCATGAGATTGCTATTTAATTTTGTAAGTTGTTTTACGGTGCTGCAATTTATAGCACCTGGTCATTATCTGCTGTAGATCTTCTAAATTGACATCTTATTTTATAACTATTGAAGGCTTCCTAGTTCCTACCTAGTGCATGTTTAATTTCTTTGTCCATGTTTATGCTAAAAGCTTAACAAGTGACCCATGGTGTCTAATTAACCTTGCTCCCTCCATTCCTAAGAAGAAGTGTGAAACTTTTCTGAGAATTCCGCTTAACAGGGTGCACTCCTATTTTTCCCTCTGATTTACCGAATATGCCTCTCCATGCTGCACCCTGCTCCTCTAAAGATGTGCTTGCCTTAGTTGCATTGTGAACTGCTCTCCTCCTCTCGCCGTTGTTACCGCATGCATGTTGAGAGAGTAATGGCCAGTGTCAATCCGTGTAGAGCTAGCTGCCTCTGGTTGGCCATGGACATCGTTTGTGTGTGCTAATAACTGCTTAGCGTGTGATTTACCAGGGGCAAAATGGTCCAAAACTTGTAAGACGCCTTGGTCTTTGTGAAAAAGGTTCCACGCCTTATTCTTAGGAACGGAGGGAGTGTGACAGTATATACAAGTTGATTTATCTTTCTTTACTTGAAGCTAATAGACAAATGAAGTACTTTATCGTATTTGAACAAGAAAAGAAAAAAGGTTGTTATGTTATTTAAATTTGGCCCGAGGTTGTTAATTATCAGGGTCTTAAAGCTTAGGTTTTGGTTTAGGATACTGCACCAGGCAAATCTATTCCTCGTGGTTTAATGTTATTCTGCACCCGGACTCTTCAGTGTCCTGCTACTTTCACTTGTCCTGACATTTTTTTTTTGGGCCAAAGATATAATTAGGTTTGAACATTAACTAAAGTGATAGTCATGGTTACACCCCTTTCTGAAAGAAGGGAATTTCCAAAATGTGATAGCATTTCAGTAGGCAGTATGATGCAGGCATACATCGCTCCATATATTATCAATTAGACTTTCTCACGCCCATAATCCCCCGATTGAATTTTCTTCATAATTAGTTGCACATTTAGGTGATATATCATGACAAAAGAATTGCTATCTTCATGTAGGTATGAGTACCGATGGGCTGATGGTGTACAGATAAAGAAGCCCATAGAAGTGTCAGCACCAAAATACGTGGAGTATCTAATGGACTGGATTGAAGGCCAGCTTGACAATGAATCCTTATTTCCTCAGAAGCTTGGTATGTTGCCCACATCCTGGACCCCATTAGTTTCTCAGAAGTGCTTCATATTGTTGGAGCTGTCAAGTTTACCTGATCTGGGTTAATTTCCTTTATCCAGGCACACCATTTCCACCCAACTTCAAGGATGTTGTAAACACAATTTTCAAGCGCTTGTTTCGTGTTTATGCCCACATATACCATTCCCATTTTCAGAAGATTGTCAGCCTCAAGGAGGAGGCTCATCTTAACACCTGCTTCAAGCACTTCATTCTGTTTACGAACGTAAGTCTCTTGCTCACATGTTGCAAGCTCACCATTCACAGTGATTGTGCTGTCGAGCATCGTGGTTCTGCTCTTGGCTGGGAAAAGAGAAAAGAAACAAACAACAAAGAATTTACATGTATTGACTTGTGATGCAGGAATTTGGGCTGATTGACAAGAAAGAACTGGCTCCCCTCCAGGAGCTCATCGAATCAATCATCGTTCCCTACTGAGAAGGAAACACTGAGGCTGAACCGAACTAAACATGGCTGCTACCGAGTCCTCTACAGGAATGCTCGAGCGATTGGGCTATCTGCGCCAATAATTTACTGGCACAAATGTTATTGTTCCATTTCTTTTGACATAAAAAAAACAAAAACATGTACATTACTAGTGATGTATCTGTGTGTACATGTTCAGCAGTTCTCCTGTGCAAACGCGATTGTACTGCTATAACATGCATGTTTGGGTTGGGTTGTGATAGTAATAACATTTAAGATGACAATGCAGTTGTTGATGGATGAGAGTGTTTGCTTCTTAATGAAATCCTATTGGGCCTTTTCTCTTGGTGCCTTAACGTTTAATTATTGCTGCTGCAGTAGCTTCGGTGGAGGTTTTGTAGGTTTCTGCTCCAAATAACCTAGCAAATCTCAGCCAAAACCCACAATTTGTATGCTCCTGCTCCTAGGTAAAAGAAATTGTTCTCTCTATGTATCAGCATAGCTGATAGACCCCACGAGATGAACAAAAAGACATCAGATGTCATAGACAACTCTTTATGGTCTCAGAAATTTTATAAAAAGATCGAAAGGCTTTTATTCCTCATGAATTTTTCTATGGAATTTATTTTGTAGGATTACAAAAGATATGAGGTTTTTCTGTCGTCTACTTTAGATAGTAGTTTAACACCATGATAGTTATGCAAGCATTTTCAGTTCTTCAATCAAATGCCATATCATTATCCTAAAGCAAAAACAACATGTGTAGTAAATTTCCAAACGGCTCATGTCAAAAGTTGCTAGTTGATAACATAATTTGTGAAGTGAATGAGAGCAAAGGACCTCAAGAGGCTGGTGTATCCTGACCCAACACTCAATCAGAAAACACAAGAAAGCGGCAACATGTACACAACTATGAACGTAACACACAATAAGATGTGATAAGAACAACCACGTCTATCGGTATTAAGCAAAGTTGATCCATGAAGGTACTCCCTCCGTCCCATAATATAAGAGAACACTCTTATATTATGGGACGGAGGGAGTAACTCGCAAGGCCGATTCACAGAGGAGAGTGTCCGAGATGTTAGGGCTGCATTTGTACTGTATTTCTAAGAAAACGAATCATGTCCAAGAGTCTCCTACCCGCTCGACTCCTTCCTCTTTTCAAAAGGCGCCACATGGGTAGGGCCAACCAGCCATAGGATAGCTCCACATGCAAAATCAATCATGACCTAGTAGCACATGTGTGTCTGCTCAATGCTCATCTCTATTAGAATTAGAGGCCAAAATCAATAGAAAATCTCAATGTCTATTTGATTTGCATGTCATATGCAAAATAGTTTTCTAACCTCATAAATGAGGGCACAACCAGATAAGATTGTTCGTTCTACTCATCCTTATAGCAAAAGAGAGCAATAACACAAAGGCTCACTCACTGCTAGTATCGCTAAACCCAAGTGTTGTGTTTTCTGATCGAGCCGAGCCTGTTTCGGATTGTGGGGATTAATTACATAACTGAAAAAAAATCATTTCTCAAGTGATCCATAGTGTAGACATAGTTCATTTTGAGAAGACTAATTGATTCAACTACCAACATTAGTTCCTATCTCTCATTGTCTCCCCACATAGCCTTTTGACCTATTTGACCGAGAGGCTATACAAACAGGGGAGGGGAGGGGGATGCATAGGCAAAGAGAAACTTACACAATCACACGAAGCTCTCACTACTCTTCCTGATGCATTGTGTTGCTTCAAGGTCTATCACATTGTGGCAGCCGTCCGCCTGACCGTTTCGGAGAGGAGCTTTCCAATTTAACACCCCCCATCCTCCGAAATCATATACCGAATGACAGACAATAAGATTTTCGGACTGTCGGTACGACTGCTCGCTTGTTCGCCTACAACAACTCCAATCTACTACCATGTATATGATATATTCCGCAATCTAGTATTTCAGTTGCAACGACTTCTCCTATCAGGCTACTTTCACTATAACCACTTCTTTGATCACACCATTGTTGCGAGGGTCACTTCACCATGAGCACGAGCAACGATGAGACTTCTGCTACCTTTGCTTATGTGCCGATGATCTAGCAGTTGGTACTTGTGTTTGCTTCATATGCAAATATGGTAGATATACTACTTTATTACTCCGCACATACTTGAATGTATAGCATCTCATCTATGACAAGTTTTGCAAGCACATTTGTAATAATATTGATCTTGATTAAACTTGTTTCAAAATGCTAGTTATGCCAACAATGTCACCCGCTAAAAATCTAGCCCCACCGTCACATTTCCCTTTTCCTACATAGTCAGTGGCAACCACACACCAGAAGCCGGCGATCCTAACTTCATATTGACTCTTTAGTGATTATGTGTAGCGAGTGACATGACTATGAATGTCACATTTCCTATGTACCATATCCGACGGCATCCATGAGTGGAGCCGAGGTTTCTTGATTCTCTTATACTTTATTCATGGATGGTTGTTGTTGAAAAAAGAGGAGGAAAACAAATTGCCATTCGATCTGTCAAAGAAACTGGACGAGCAGCGGCAACAACTCATGCGCGAGTGTTTTGCAGCTCTCGTGCCGCCGGTTGGCTCACCGCAACCAGTCGTCGCAGCACCCCTGCACCCGTCACTCTGTGTATCGTCGTCGTCACCCTCGATTGTCTCCCCCATCGACGTTGCATAGCAGCATCTCCGCCGCTCCCCGCAGCGCCCACACCTTCATGGATGCTTCTTTGCAGCTAGGCCGTCCACCATCGATGCTGCATAGCAACATTGCCGCCCCTTCCGCCGCACACATGCCTCCGTGGCCGGCCTCCATTGATGCTGCATAGCAACATCGCCGTCGCTCCCGCCGCACACATGCCTCCGTGGCCGGCCTCCATTGATGCTGCATAGCAACATCGCCGTCGCTCCCACCGCACACATGCCTCCATGGATGCTACTTAGCAGCATGCCACCCCACCGAGGTTGCATATCAACATCGTCGTCGCTCCGAAAGCACACATGCCTCCATGGATGTTGCTTAGCAGAATTGCCGCCGTGCGCGACACCATTGGGTGTCGCTTCCTGCCGTCGTTGCATTACATTGCTGCTCATCATGCCTGTCATCGCAACAATGATGGTGCTGCAAGAAATGGGGGTTGGAGCATGCACGACGTTGGTGCACAGGGACCTTGCAGCTGCGGTGGCCGGAGTTTCCTCCCCAGGCCTTGCAACGACCACGACCACCTTGTAGCCATGGCAGTTGCAGTCCATCTCAAGGATGCGGCAGGAGGTGACTCAGCATCAATAGTGTTGGGCGAAAGGATGCATTAGGCTATGGCGGACGGTTGCTCCTCTTAGCTTCACGGTTGCGGTGGAACTCGCGATAGGATTGGAGACTCCTCTAGCCACAGAAGACGAACGAGATGGAAGGGAGAAGGTAAACGAGTGGCTGAAAGTGTTGGGGAACGTTGCATG
>CBMN010756576.1:0-10641 GCA_000582825.1 Hordeum pubiflorum
AAGAAGTGCCTATGGACAAATCCTTAGAATATAACTCAAGGCAACCATTAGTCCATAGGGAATGTCATCAATTACCAAAATCACACATGGAGAATTAAATATGCTCTTACATCTATGTTTTTTCATACACATTTAACATTTTTCATATACATCTAAAACATTTTCTTACACAAGTTTAACATTTTTAAATACATAAATAATTTTTAAAATACTTGTTTCAAAAAAAAATGAATATACATTGAACCATATATTTGTATTATATGAAACATTATTTTCAAAACTATGAGAGCATTTTTATACATTGGAGAAATGGTTTTTTTAATGTCAATGATGGGTCATGCCACACCCTTTCCTTCTTTTTCTTGCACCTTCTCTTCCTTTCAGAAGGTAGTACTCCTACACCTTCTTTTGAATCAGAATGCCATGATAAGCTGGGAAGACAGATTCATCAGGTTCAGACACATCATCTTTAAACTGGGCATCCTTAGGCTCTTCGTGTACTCGAGTAGTTGGCCCAATATGCAACATGAGTTTCCTCTTCAACCTCGGCTTCTTAATACCTTTGCTACTCCTCCCAAAGATGTGACACGTCACTTTTTTCCTTCAAACTTTGGCCTTCCTTCTGGAAAACGAGTTTACTCTTCAATCTCGCCATTCCACTCACCCCTCTTCCAAGGATTGTATGCCATCTTATTCCTTGTGCAGTCACCCTGCCATATTCGAAGCCTAAAAATGATTTGTCAATGTCATCCTCATCACCATGTTCAGCTTCTTCAACAATTTCTTTTCCATGATTCAAGTTACGACTTTGTTGTGTGTTTAGTTATGGTTCACAAGGGTGAACAACACCATCTTGTGATACACTTAAAACAAAACCAGATCCCGGGTTGCCTATTGGAGCCTGCTCTTCGTATAGGTTGGCTCCCCTACTAAGTTTTGTACGTGCATCTAGCGCACCCTTTTGTGGATTTGGAGTATTGACGACAAACTTAGTTAAGAGACTAACGTGGTTGTGAGTGTACATGTGATAACATAGGAAGAAGTCCCTAGAGATTTGGTTTAACTGTTGAAGACGACCCCTAATAATGTCCGAAGGCATTGAAGACTTTGGTGTCCCGTAAAGACTTTACCTTGAAGACTTAGTTCTTTGGTAGTTTCATTTTTTTCTGACTTAAGTCGGAAACCATCGCACTGTTAAGTGGGGTCGAGGCAAACAAAGACAATGTTTGACGTGATGCTCAACCCGAACATAATTCTTCGAGCGAAGACATTGGAATCTCTTCTGAGTGGTTGTGTCACCTTTGCTTGTAGATCAAGTAAAGTTGTCGTGTTGTGTTTGAAATCCGACTATTGGGACAAGTGTCGGTTGACCATTGGCCTAAGGTCATTTCGTTCATATCATGTCGGGTTGCTACCTAGGCTATAGATAGCCACACCCTCCACCATAAGTTGGTGGCTACTCCGAGTTATTGCATGACACTTGTCATCTAGAGCAACCCACCCTCCAAAATATTCGAGAGAATTCTTGCGAGGAAAACCCCCAAACACTCAGAGTCCAAATTGATTGGGCAGCATTGAAGACTTTCTGTTCTGTGTGAACCGAAGACTCACTATACTTGAATATTTTGATCTTAGAGACGGTTGGGCGTCATGTTCTGAGCATCCAAGAGCCATTGTGTATCGTCGGTGAACGAGTTTGTGAAGGTTTCGAAAGTCTATCTTGAAGACTCACCACGAGTGATTAGCGGGGTCTAAGTGATTTTAGCTCAATGAGAATAAGGTTTTTGGTCTTCTGAGTTAAATCCCAGCATCTCCAACCGGACGCACAGTTGTCACATCAACTGGAACTGGTGCAAAAATCTTGAGTCTTTCCCGAGCAACTGGTTCTATCTCGTCCTACTTTACTCATGTTTTGTACTATGCAAACTTTGCTTGCTCCTATGTTCGAAAAGTTTGCCTGAAGACTTTCTGCACCATGCTTTTCTTTGTCTTCAGTCTAAATGTTCTTAAGTGTGTCTGCTTGTATGTGCGTCTTTACATATACTACTACCTAGTTTGCATGCTATCCCTTGTCCCGATGACTTTGTCTTCTCATTGATCACATGCTTAGCTTAGTTTTACTTTTGTCTAATATTGCTTCCCCATCTTCGAAGACTTTGCCTCTTTCGAAGACTTTTATAAAAATCTCCTATTCACCCCCTCTGGTCGATAACTAGCACTTTCAAATTCATATACTCTATCCTCGTCGGCCTTTATCACTATGATGTTCAAAATTGTATCATCAAAGTTTTCAATCGTTTCTTCTCCCGCCTCCTGATTATCTAAAAAACACTAACCCTTCCATCCCCTTTCCATTATCCTTAACATAATACATGTAATCATCTGACCCATAACCTTCTAGCCAAATCAATGCTATCAAAATCAGAAAAGATATGTCTGATAGGGAGAATTTCCTTTTCAAATTGTCTCTGCCCTAGAAATGTAGCCTTACTCCCAAATTTCATTCAAACTGACAAACAAATGGGCCACATGCTGATTAAATCACGCCACAATAGTTAATCCAAACACCTAATAACACTTTGAAACTAGTGAAGTAAATATTAGAAAATGTGTGCATTGGTTATTTAATGCACTGGAACTATTGAATCGACAGTTCCCGAAACAATTACAGAAACACTAAACATGCATTAAGTAGTGAACTAACAATATCTGAAATAATCCCTAAACTAGCAATGAGCAATTGCAGAACATTACTCAACTCTAAACAATCACTAACATCAATACTAACGGTGCGAAGTTTCAGTTTAGTAGTCCTAACTAGTTACACTGCATTAAATTTCAACACGAAACAATCACTTAGTCGCTGCATCAAATTTCAGAAACAATCACTAGCTACAATGCATCAAATTCAGAGCTTAATCTATAATTTCCAGTCTAATAAAACTAGATTGAGAGCTTAACCTATATTTCATGCAACACACGAGGAAGATGGTAGGCACTTACTCAAAGCCACCTAACTGGGAAGCCCATTTGTGGCTGCCGACTGGATCTGCGACGGCAACTTTGGCCACAGCCCTAGCGGCTCGGTACTCAAGCGATATCTTCGGTTGCGGCTGTTGTCCGGTTAACGATGAACATATGGTCGGTTAACGGTGTACGATGACGCGACGACAACTGCATTGTGAAGGTGCCGCTGTCGAGACAGTTATTCACCTCTTAGTAGTTTCAACCCTCGCCGTTGATGCCTCTCCCCTTACCTAGTCACCTCCATCGAGGAGCTTCATTGTCGCCATCCACACCTAGGTCAGAGGAGAACGAGGGAAATAGAGTGAGCCAACTCGGTCGTTTTGACACGGTTGGAACGACCTGACTCTAACGGACGTTAGGGCGGACGCCGTCAGTCGGCTGCTGACATGGCCCTCACGTGTGGTCCCATCTTGTCATCAACAAGCTTAGAAACTTCCTAAAAGGCAATAGTTTTTGGAAACCTAGCCCCAACTATAATAGTTTATGCTATTTACTCAAAATAAGCAGCGGCAATTTGCCAAAGCGAAAAGCAACAAGTGACAAAGAATCAAATTCCCCCAATTTTGATGTCCACCCAATCGCGAAAAACGGATGGCTGGCTGCGAAAGGCCGAAGTCGCCGTCGGCCAGGACACGCACACGCACGGCAGGTCGACAACACAAGGAATCTTCGCGAGCTCTCCTTTTCCCTCCGTGGCGCGCCGCCGGCCTCCCGTCCCCATCCACCTCCGTCGCGCTCGTACGGGCTCGATCCCCACGGCCCCAACTGCCAACTCCCACCCACTCGCCGTCCTGCCCGTCCGACACTGTCCCAATCCGCTACAAGATCGGCCGGCGCCTCCTCCTCTCCTCTTGCCCACCCCAGCCACTCGCTTCTCGAGCTCGCATCTCTGCTCCGGAGCACCGGTGGCGCCGCTCCTCCTCCGCTCCCGGACCGTCATCCCGTAGGTAAGCCGAAGCTAATCTCAACTCCGTGTGTGACCATTGGTGTGCCGCGAGCTGCCGCCTGCCCGCAACGTGTTCGACGGAATAGCCGCGAGGTTGAGGTTTATGTTGTATGCGCGTGTGGTTTTCTTTCTTAAGCTACTGCTGGCTACCCGATCCTGATTGTTACGGGTGCTGCTTAGAAGCTCTCCAGTCGGAATAAGTTGTAGCTGAGCACGAATCTGAAGCTTCTGGCAGGTAGGAAGTTGAGCATGTGGGAAAATATATATGCTTTCTGATATGTGAATAAGCCTATTTCAGGCAAGGAAATTTGCTTGTTCAGGAGGTTGTTACATGTTGTTGTCTGGATAGGTGCCCTGTTGCTGCTAGTCTCAAACCCAGTGGACCTCGTCGTTGTGTCCCTTTAGCTGATCTTTTGGGCAGCTGAAATCTGGTGCTGCAAGTCCGGAGTCCGTCTTTCCGTCCTATTTTCATTTATTCTATAGGTTCGCATTTCTGTTGTATGGCTGTGTTCATATAGTCCCGGGGGAAGCATAAGCGATGAACTGTTGCCTTGACATCTACTTTTCTTCTCAGTGGTGATCTCGTTTAATCCTGTAGTACTGATAACATACATTTTGCACCCATTTGCTGATGCTGATTGTTCGCTTGTTTACCTCTCACATGCAAGGAGGTCTGAAACCTATGTTTTTTCCTGTTTGCAGGTCTGAGGCGACCGCATTGCTTGGTCGACCCCTACTTGTGAAAATGCTTGATTCACTTATTAGCCATGTAATAAGATCCTCAAACAGCTCCGAGTCTTTTTTTGCTGCGCTGTCATCTTCTGATGTGCCATATTTATCTTGGTCCAGGACCCGAAGGTGTTGAATGAGAAGAAGCCTGATGAGATAATTGCGACTGGTGTTGTTGAAAGTCTGAAGAATTTTCTACGCAAGTGCATCATAGCTGTCCTCTCATATGGTCCAATGCCTAAACACATCGCGTTTATTATGGACGGGAACCGCAGATACGCTAAATCCAGAAGTATCAAGCAAGGCACCGGTCACAGTGTGGGCTTCTCTGCTCTAATGGCAAGTCTTATTTACTGCTATGAGATGGGTGTCAAGTACATCACGGTGTATGCGTTCAGCATCGACAACTTTAAACGCGACCCTAGTGAGGTGCAGACCCTGATGGAGTTAATGGAGGAAAAGATCAACGAGCTATTGGAAAACAAGAATGTCATCAACAAAGTCAACTGCAAGATCAACTTCTGGGGAAACCTGGAGATGCTTCCCGAACCAGTGCGGCTAGCAGCTCATAAGCTGATGGCGAGCACCGCCGAGAACACAGGACTGGTCTTCTCTGTCTGCATGCCGTACAACTCGACCTCCGAGATCGCCAACGCTGTCACCGAGCTCTGCAAAGAACGGAGGGATACAATGCAGGGGCAGCAGCACGCAGGTGGCTGCAATGGCCGCGCTACGAACGGCGGCACGCGTTCGGATATCTCGGTTGCCGACCTGGATCGCCACATGTACACTGCCGGCTGCCCGGACCCGGACATTGTGATCCGGACCTCAGGCGAGACCCGGCTGAGCAACTTCCTCCTGTGGCAGACGACTTTTAGCCATCTGCAGTGCTCGGACCCCCTCTGGCCTGAGTTCTCCTGGAGGCACCTCGTCTGGGCGATACTACAGTACCAGAGAGCCTACCCGTACATCGAGCAGAACAAAGCTCTGGCTAAGAAGCAGCTGTGAGCTAGGGGATCTCATCTCCTTCTTAAGGAGATATATGCATATGGTAATCAAGAAGATACAATAATAACAGAACAGAATGCTGGCAGAGAAGCGTCGGTCTGTGAATAAGGGATCTGATCTCCTTTGGGAGGAGATAAGCAGATACCAAGAAAAGATAGTTACAGCAGCCTGTTGAAAGTTAGCCCTTTACTATTTTTCGTGTATGAGGGGAGTGTAATTATGGGAACCATGTGTATTATGATGTACAATTCTTCGTTTTGATGTTGTGTTAAATTAAACGTTGGCAATGGCTTGCCACTTAGCCTGAACACGGAGCCAAATCGAGAAAAATGTAAAGCATCAATATATAATCAGGTCATATGTAATTTAGAGAGATTTCCCATCAAATTTCTTGGGCAATGAGGCCTCCTGCTTTGCTGTATCTGTAACCAGTTTATGCAGTTAGTTTTGCTCTCATCTCATCCTAGTAGTCTACTGTACTGAAATTGCTGCCTTGCTAACCTCATTATTCATTAATCTGCTGTTTTGCTGGTATTAAGCCGAAGTAGCGTTTATACCAGTCCTAAAGTGTCAAAAATGTTCTTACATTTTGGGACGGAGAGATTATCATTTTACATTCACATTGCATTCTTCCAACTGTACAGAATGTGTTTTATTGTCTACACGAAATGGTATAAAGTTCATGCAGAATTCGTACACTCAGTCCCCTCCACACATGATCTGCGCGGGCGATCAACGGCATTTCTTCGGTCTGAAACTCTGAATCCTAAATTTCTTTGCTCCCCAAATTTCATTTCTGAATGATGATACAAAATAGTCATGGACCACAAACCCTCAGGCGGCGGTCAAGATATCAAAAGAACATCCTAAGAACAAATTACTCACTACGTTCCAAAATAAGCGCCGTGGTCTTAGTTCATTGAACTAGAACCACGACACTTATTGAAACAAAGGGAGCATAACGACTAAGATTCTACCACACGCCCTCCAGCAAGCAAGATGATCACCTTACTACTAGAACGAGAACTACTCAAAAGGCCACTACAGCAAAAACTACAAGAACCATAAGACAAACTATATCGACTGAAACCTGAATGTATTACATATTTGCTGGGACAGCTCGCTGGAACGGATCCGCATCGATGGCTGCAGCGCCCAAGACGATGACAATGTTGGTGAGATGTGTGGCAGCAACTCAACACAGAAATGCGCTGATAGAACAAATCACAAACCACGGACTATGAACATCCAATACATAAACACATGAATCAAATCTGCATGGCAACAAGGAGATGAACAACACATAGAGTTCGCCAAAAAGTCTGGTGTGGCAGCATTGCCAGCCAATGCAGTGGAGACGACACCGTCCTCCACCAAGATAAAGTAGTTGCAGCAGTTAGTCAGAAGCTCGAGCATTCAACTCAAAAAGAAAAAAACGAGCTCATGCATTTGACATATATATATCCACATCATCAACTAGTTCAAAATCAAAATTAAATAACACATCACCACGCGCGCGTGTGGCAACCGAGTGAATGTGCACATTCTGCTCTAAGGAGTGTAAAACCTTCAGTAGCAATGTGGGATTAAACTATATACACGAGACCCATAAAATCTAACTTCTAGATTTCTTATTTATCATGGGACACACAGTTGAAAGCCATAATGTCTACCTACAATTCTATAAGTTTACGTAATATTAGCACTTCTGTAAAAATAGTAGACTAGTATTAAAATGTAAAACACTACCGCCCAACTGAATCATGATGTCAATGCTGGTCTAATTAACATGAAACACAAATATGCAACCAGAATTAAGATAAACCATCTCAGTTGAAATTTCATTTAACTAACATCAAACAGGTCTCATAACTAGAAAAGGACTAAATTCAGATTACATTGAAGCTATTTCCACAAAATAGACCACATGTGGCTTGCATAATAGCTGCATGCTTCCATTCCCATGTCAATCGGAAAAGATGTACCAAACGGTTACTGCGATTCCATTTCAAAAGGATGAGTGGACGATGCCCTCACGCTCCAAATTAAGTTACTTTTAGCAGCTTAACCTGAAATTCAAAGCTCTTGATTTATAGGGTATGCATGAAAATGTAGAAACTCATATGCATTGATGACCTTGAAGTCACTTGATAGAGAAATGCATCATTTTTTCACTACTACATGCACGGAAATTGAAAAGCATGCTTGACAATTTGATCATGATTCATGCATTCCAAAGTAATATAATACCAGAGCATTCTGCAAAATTGTTCAGTAAAGAACAATGAGAAAACTGACTATAAAGTGAAGCATACACAATGTATCCATAAAGAATTCAGCTGCTAACTACAGACTATAAAGTGAAGTCTCAAATGACAAAAGAAATAGCAAGCAAGCTAGAAAATTCAGCTATTTGGAACGATGGTACCATTTCAAGACGTAATCAATTAACTCTCATGATATGTTTGTAACATCTGAGAAAAATAAATTATGTAATAAACAACTGTGTAGTCCCTTCTTAAACTTTTGATCAGTATATCAATAGCCTAATAACCAAGATATATTAACACTTGATCCAGTCACATGGGCAACAAGACACAATTAGATCAACAGCTTCTGAAAACAAATCAACTTCTGCTTCTACACGGTGGTGATTTCCAAAAAAATAATTCGGAAAAGAGGGTACATTCATTTAAGTGAACAAGTCATAATTAAAGCATCAGATTTTAGAACATTGTGAGTTTTAGGAAAATAATCTGTGAAACTGAATTGTGCCAAGGAAGCTTGAGTGCCCACTGCCCAGTAACAAAACATGCATTATACAACTACTTATAATACTAACAAATCCATGAAGCTCTATGCAATTTTCAGACCAGAGCACATCGCAATCCGAGTGGCTTGGTGGGCAATTTCAACGGCAATTAGGTATCTAGATCAACCAAAGTAGAAACTAGATAAACAAATCTAACCAATAATTAAAAAAATCGAGAAAACGCAAAGAGATTTGCGTTTCTTTGTATTGAAAAGAGAGAGTTTATGTAACCAATAATAAATTACCCACTCGATGCTATCAGGCATTCTGAAGTAGAAACAAAGGCAATACATCTAACAAATACTAGGTGATTAATAGCTAGATCAATCGAAGTAGAAACAAGAGAAATAAATTTAACAAACAGATCAAATAGGAGATTCCCTACTCCATGCTATCAAGCATCTTGAAGCTTCTCATCATCATCTGCGGCAGGCAGAGGTGCCATCCGCAAAAAGAACGGAAACGCAGGACCTCTGTAAGGCCTACCCTCATTGTTGAGCCCATTGTTGAGAAACATTTCCAGCTTGACGGTGTTGAGATTGAGCACAAGAAGATAGGAGTCAGTCTTCCTTATGGACCAGAACTCCATGTAGACATAGCCAGCCTTCATTGCCAGGATGCGCACCCTCTTCATCCACTGGTCACGACGCAGCTTCTTCAGGTAGGGAAACTGATTCAGCAGCGAGACCTCCTGCTTGACCACCCATCCACCATTGGCGTCGCGGACCCAGAGCAGCACGCGTTGCTCCTTGCTGGACACGAAGCACAGCCCGCCGTAATCCGCCATGTGCGCCACGCAGTAGGATTCGCCGACGGGGACAGGCGCGGCTATGTACGACCACGCCATGGTTGTCGTGTCAACCACCAATATCTCCTCCTTCGCTTCGTAGTGGTCCTTCTTGGTGTTGGACCGCCAGTAAACGAACCGCCCGGCGGCAATGCCGTCAGTGTAGGGCCAGGCAAATCTGTAGCGCACCGAGCCGTTCTCGACCCAGCTGCGGGTGCGGGAGGAGAAGACGACCGAGCCGTCGTCGCCCCAGGGATCGGGCTGTATGGCGATGACCTGGAACGAGGCGTCGGCCTCGTCGGCGACGATGGCGTAGCGGAACGGGCGGAAGTCGTGGGGCGGCTTGAAGAAGACGGCGGTCCGGTCGAGGGGGTCGTACACGGCGAGGTCCGTGCTGTAGCGGCCGAGGGAGAAGAGGAGGAAGCCGCCGTCGCAGCCGCGGAGGCGCCACTCGTCGTCGTCGTCGACCTCGGGGTGGTGCATGAAGTAGAAGTCGCCGTCCGCCGCGGCGGCGGCCAGCTCGGGGTTGTTGCGCGAGGGGGCCTTGATGAAGCAGGTGTCGTGGTAGTAGAGCGGGAACTGCTCGCGGCCGCGGTCGGTGACGATGACGCCGACGAGCGGGGGCCTGCGGAGGGAGCCGAAGCGGCGGAAGACGGCCGGGTCGGAGGCCACGCGGCCCCAGCGCTTGCAGACGCGCGCGGCGCTGGCGAGCGACGCCATGTCGGGGAGGCGGCGGAGTACCTTCCCGAGGAGCTCGGCGCCGAGGGCGGCCACGGGCGGGGCCATGGGCTTCTTGGCGCTGGCTCCCTCGCCTCTCTCCCATGGCTCCATTTCTTTCTCGCGAGATTGGTGGATCGCTGAACTGCTCTGCTCCGCTCTCTGTTGCGAGGGAGGGGATTCCTCCTTTCTTGCGACGTTCGGCGCCAAGATGTTTCGGATATACTGATATGGCGCCAAAATGGTTTCGCGTTGGGGCTGAAAAGATAAGCGCGCGCGCCGATTTTTCGCGCCAAAATTGTTTCGCATTGGCGCGAAAGTAGACCCAATCCTGCCGAGGGCCTGCATATGTTTTAAGATTTTCTTTTGAAATCTCAAGAAAAATAATATAAGTTAGGACAGCGATACAATCCTAACGTTCGGATCTGTTGGATAGATCCGAACGACCCCTATCGACCCCTAACCTCCCCCAACTTCGCGAGGCAGAGCGCGCGTACGCGAGGCCGAGCCGTTACGTCGACCAACACCTTGGCCCAAGTCGGCCCCTTCACCCCCTCACCCCCTCACCCTGGCCCACACCCCACCACGCAACCACCACCTCCCCTAAACCGCTAG
>CBMN010756584.1:0-15213 GCA_000582825.1 Hordeum pubiflorum
ACATACCAACATGGATCTAGTTTCGGAGGTCTCGTCGCGATGAATATTTTATGTGAAAACGGTTTTTCAATCAGACCAACGGTTCGAGCTACAAAACATTTTAAAGTTCCGTTTCTAATGGAATCTTTGTTGACATCATCTTTTCTTCTTACCTACATGGATGCATTGTTAATTGGGTTCAATAAGTGCGCTCCATGCAAACAAAAAAGATGTGTGTGCCAAATTGCAGGGCAACGCTACATGCAAGATTGCACCGAGATGTGAAATCGAACAGAGAAGCATGCACGATCGTCCGCACCCGTGGCTAAAATCCTGCTGCGCCCTTATATGAGTGCCCTGCTGCGAAAGTACTCCAAAACTAGTGTGGTGGGGCTTTTAATAAAGCAAACATTAGTTGTTTATCTAGCATTTGGGGCGGCGTGGCACGTGACTAAAAAGGATCGAGGTAACTTTACTACTCTCTCCTTTCACTTTTATAAGTCGTTTCAGACAATTAAAATTGACTTATTTTGCATGTTGTCTGAAATGTCTACAACGTCTTATAAAAATAAACAGAAGGAGTAGGTTAATTAGCGCGCGATGCGGTGAACAATATTGAAGTACCAAAATTCCAGTTTGAACGACACGGTCGACCGCTACACCGGCTGATAAGTTGGCCCTCCATGTCATACTGTTGGACGTGAGTGGCATCCGTTGATTGATAATGTTGAAGTTTATCCGTGCAGCTCTCACTTGCGTGCGCATGGTACTGCTTTTGAAATTTGTGTGGGAAATATATAAATTACGACCCAAAACAATTTCTACGTGCAATTTGACCAAGAATAGGTCAACCCAAAGACACGAGATCGGTCGGTCAAACATGGTTTACTAGAGTAATTAATTAGCACGCAGGATAATCCTAACTTATGCATCCAGGAGTACAGGCCCGAAAGTGTGAAATGTCGCATAGGTTTGGGTGTTGCCATGTCGACTTTGGATTGGAATCGGACGACTGCTGACCTTTTTTCACGTAAAATGTGTGAGACGGACCGACCGAAAGTACGTGCACCCACCTGTTTAATTAAGTACGTAATACATTGTTATACAATTATTAGCTCGGGCAAATTGTCAAGTCAATACGTCAAGTATGACACACAATCTCATGCCAGGCGCTGATCGAAAACGTTGATGCTCTACCTAACAACGAGAGGACAAGTTTTAGCGTGCTTCCGCGCCGAAAATGTGCAGATTCTTGTTTGAAGTCACGCTTTACCAAACATTGACTGGAACATATGTACAAGTTGCAAAGCCTCATGTACTTGCTCCTACTGAACCGGCCGGAGAGTTGAGAGTCGTGACGACATTTGGTCGAACACCTTCGTAGTACTCCGTAGCAGCCGAGTCAAACGTGCTCACATCTGAGCGAGAGGCGGCCGGGTCAAAAGTCTCAGCCATGTATGCTCGGAATACTAGTAATTTAGACACATGAAAAAGGTTGTTTAAATGGGATTTCACCAACCACTTTAATTTCCCGCGCCCCCACTATATATATATCGCCACTCGCACCAGCCAACGAGCAAACCGTACAGTCACAACTCACAATCACAAGCACTGGCTAGCTAGCAAACTCCTCGTCGCCGATCGAACTTGATTGCACGGAGACGGAGCTCGATCGACCTCGCTAGCTAGCAATGGAGGTGAAGGTGCTGAGCTCCAGGCTCGTCAAGCCCGCGTACAAGGCCGGCGCTCCACCCACCGAGTACATCCCTCTGTCCGTCTTCGACACGGTCACGTACCAGATCCGGATGGCCATCGTCTACGCCTTCGCGCCGCCCGCGCCGTCCACCGCCGCCATCGAGAAGGGCCTCGCGGCCGTCCTGGCGCAGTACCGCGCGTTTGCCGGGCAGGTCGGCGAGTCCCCCGACGGCGCGCCGGCCGTGGTCCTGAATGACCGTGGCGCGCGCCTCGTGGAGGCGTCCGTGGACGCCGACCTCGTCGACATGGCGCCGGCCAAGCCCACGCCGGCGCTGCTGAAGCTGCACCCGGACCTGGACGCGGAGCAGGAGGAGGTGGTGGTGCTGCAGCTCACGCGGTTCCGCTGCGGCTCCCTCGCTGTCGGGTTCACGTCCAAGCACGTCGTCGCCGACGGCCACGCCACCAGTAACTTCCTCGTCGCCTGGGGCCGCGCCACCAGGGGGCTCCCCATGGGCGTCCCGCCCGTGCACCACCAGAAGGACCTCTTCAAGCCGCGGCCCTCGCCAGCTCGCCTGGAGCACGACCACCGCAGCAGGGAGTACCACCGGCCGTCCCCCACCGCCGGCGGCGGCCATAATCAGGGAGACAACGGCGCGAAAAACAACATCGTCATCCACAAGGCGCACTTCACCAAGGACTTCATCGCGGGGCTCCGCACCAAGGCGTCGGAGGGGCGCGGGCGGCCGTTCAGCCGGTTCGAGACCATCCTCGCCCACCTCTGGCGCACCATGACGCGCGCGCGCGGCCTGAGCCCCGGCGAGACCACGTCGATCCGGATATCCGTGGACGGGCGGCACCGGCTGGGCAGGCCGGCGGAGTACTTCGGCAACCTGGTGCTCTGGGCGTTCCCGCGCACCACGGTGGGCGACCTGCTGAGCCGGCCGCTGAAGCACGCGGCGCAGGCGATCCACGACGAGGTGGCGAGGGTGGACGGCGCCTACTTCCAGTCCTTCATCGACTTCGCGACCTCCGGCGCGGCGGAGAAGGAGGGGCTTGCCCCGAGCGCCGTGCTCAAGGACGTGGTGTGCCCGGACGTGGAGGTGGACAGCTGGCTGACGTTCCCGTTCTACGAGCTGGACTTCGGCACTGGGAGCCCGAGCTACTTCATGCCGTCCTACTTCCCGACGGAGGGGATGTTGTTCCTGGCGCCGTCCTACCTCGGCGACGGCAGCGTCGACGCCTTCGTCCCCGTGTTCCGGCACAACCTCCAGGCCTTCAAGGAATGCTGCTACTCCATGGAGTAGATCGAGTAGGTGGCCATGCTCATGCATGCATGGTCTAGCTAGCCACGGATGGAATCGATCGGTGCAATGAACAAGAAATAATGTTACTATACGAGAGAGAGAGAGGGATCAGAGATGGAACTGCATGCCAAAGCGGCGCGGTTGTTGGATGTGTCGGGGTCTGTTTCGTGATTGGCGGTGGTTGAATATTTTTTGTTAGTTGTGACGACGCACTTGATCTTGGTGGCGTCCTCCGATTGACCGATCGATTGGTTATTTGTGACCTACTTGAAGCTAATAATGTTGATGAATTTTTGTAACCTTCGTTTTGGCTGGCTCCCAGTGCACCTTTCAGTGGGCAGGAAACATCTCGCAATCGGACCAGCACATTCTTGTGTTTCGTCAAGTTTTGATCGTAGCACTAGTGATCCCGTACGTACAAGCCAGTGGCTAACCCATGCATGCATGGACTCGATGTGTGCAGTGTAGACATGATACTGGACGTACCTCCTCATGTTACGTGACCATGACCCAAGACTCGATCCGGACGCATGTCGCGCCACTCGCATGATCCAACCAAGTACCAACCCCAACCGTATCATACTCCTAAATCGTCAACGCTAGCAGCCAGGAATCTGGGGCTGGCCCGTCGTAACGCCGGCGCCCACATGCACATCGGCCAACTGCTGCGTGCATGCCTCCGGAGCCCGGGCCTGCCGGTTCACCAACCGCCGCCCTCCAGCGAAGGATAGTACCGGCCGGGCCGGGGCCGGTCCGTCTGTTTTGTGTAGCGCCGCCGTGGCTTGCACTGCGGCCAGCCCCGCCGATCGAGCTGGACGGACGAGATGATCGAGCGGCGGCGCGCAACCAGTCGGGAGCGCTAGCTGATGACTTGTCCAGTTGTCTTCGGTCAGGCTCGGTGATGACTTGTTTTTGCGGGTGGGTGGGGTTGGTCTGCTGCCGCTCGACTCTACTCCCTTCGTTCCTATATGACTTTTTAAAGATTCTAATACAAACTACCCCATCCGTTTCTAAATATAAGTCTTTTCAGAGATTTCACTGTAAACTACGTATGAATGTACTACTTCCGTCCGGATTTATTAGGCCCCCTTGTATTTTGGGTCTAAGTTTGACCATGCATTTAACTAAAAATATATAAAGCATATGCTACATCAAGTATATTGTTAGATTTGTATTCAAAAGATATTTTCAATAATATAGTTTCCATGGCATGCAGTTTATATTTTTATTAGTTAGATTCATGGTCAAACTTTGACTCAAAATGAAAGGGGGGCTAATAAACCCGGACGGAGGGAGTATATAGACATGCTTTAGAGTGTAGATACACTTATTTTGCTCCGTATGTAGTCCATAGTGGAATCTTTAGAAATACTTATATTTAGGAACGGAGAGAAAGTACATATGCATGTATATAAACATACTTTAGAGTGTAGATTTATTTATTTTGCTCTGTATGTAGTCCATAGTGAAATCTCTAGAATGGTTTATATTTAGAAATGGAGGGAGTACTTCTTAAGCAGTGACATGCTTTGTCTTTTCTGGGACAAGCTGGTGAGTTGTTTTGGCTGCTCATACAAGTATAGGATGCTTGCCTCTTAGGGCTGACAGGTATGTCATCACAACAAGTCAAGAACTTACAGAACCACACATGCACGCAAAGGCTCCTCATCCGTGATTACTTTGAAAAATCATTAGAATAGACTCTAAGTTGCATTTTTTGTAGAGACGTATGTTCTGGAGATTAAAAAAATCCCTGACCTTTGTCTTCGAAAAAAAATACATTAGGTTTTCCACAAATAAATAAATAAATTACATTATGCAAAAAAACAAATTCAACGATGAATAGTGACAAAAGGTGAGACATCTGAGATTGAAGGTTTTTTCACAGCTCCCAAGTGAAATTGAATTTCAATTTGAAATTTTACATTTTTGTACAACGTTATCCCTCCAACCTTACCTTTTTTCAGAATTTTTAGAACCCTTTTCACTTGGTTTTCACCGAATATTTTCCCTCTTCCCACTCCCCCGTGCGAACGGCGTGAACAACCCCATGTCCTGCACCTCATGCAAGACTCCTCTTCACTGTAGCCACCTCGTCATACGGCAGCCTTGGTCCAAGCTAGCGAGATATTGGCCCCTCCTAATCCCTAGCTAGCGACCATCGGCCTCCGTCTGTTTGAGCGACAGACCGTTGAGATGGTGTGGGGGATGAACCGTTTCTATTCCACAACCGACTCCCTCGCTTTCTCTCCTTACAACTGGATTTTCACACACATCGTCTTCAACCCTTGACTAGAGCATCGTCTCATCTTCATTTTCATCTTGTGGTTGTTCGTTAAATAGGTTAAGAATTTTAGAAAATAATTGAGAAAGAATTTGAATATTTCAATTGAGAAAGAATATTGGACAGAAGCAGACTGTAGAGCAAAAAAAAAGAAAATTAACATGTGGTACTCCCTACGTTCACTATTATCGTTTTGAAATATTTCAATATGGATTTTATACAAACTGAAATAAGTAAACAAACACAATAAAACGTGTCTATTGTTTTTAAAAAAAAATCATGACATCTTACAATAATAGTGAACGGAGGGAGTAACTTTTAGTAAAACATGTGTGTTCCTCGATATTTATACTGTGCACATGCATCGTCGAATTCCTAACCGTTTGTCTGTATGTATGCAGCAAGCATCATGAATTACACCGGAGGTTCTCAGTTTCTCCCCATCATAAACCGCAACTTTGTCCTACACACACATGCCAGCGGTCACCAACCTCTGCCCGCTAGTGTGTGTGTGCGCGCGCGCGCGCGCGCCAATTGCCACAAGGCTTTTTCGGGAAAATCTGCTCGGCTGTGTTTGAATTGCCACAAGGCTGGTCGCGTGTAGTGGATTAGTGCTTTTTCCCATCGCGATCCGTGAAAACATTAATGTCGAGACACCTTTTCTCATGTAGCCTACGAGGAGATTGATCTTATGCTTTTAGCCAGTCTATAAACATGTGCAAGAGCCCACCACCTATCAATCTTGCACAGACAGCGTTTTGACCTATGGGTCCCTGCCGGCCCATCAGACTGTGTTGTACAAGAACACAATGAGGCTGTATCCTTCTTTTTCCCATAAAATAGAACTGAAAATGATCTTTCCGATGGACCTGACATGCTGCTCAACTTGAGAAACAGGGACTGACATGCTTATAGGTGCCCTATATTGGCCGTTTCACAGATGTACATACAGAAGGCAAGAGTACACACCACAAGGCATCTTAGCCATCCTTTAAGGCAGCCAATCATACCATCTGCTCGGCTTAAGTTACTTACAGTTACAGTTACAGGTTAGGTCCACCGGGCCTTCTTCTGGGTATAAATAACATTATAAACTATCACTGGACTGTACGGTAGCCGTCATAAGAGTTGCTCAATTATAGTTACTCATCACCAGGTATGTCATCGGCGTCTGGTGCTGTATCGCCTTGTCGGGCAAGATATCTGTCTTCTTGGTTAGGAGAGCTAACTTTTTGCATATACGACTCCGCAAATTCTAACATTTCTCGAACTTCCTTCTTTAACTGCAATTTTAAAAACATAATTGCCTTAATCACGACACGCAGAGACTAAAGATTGAATTGTGATGGATTTGTATTTGCATCCCGACATGCAAGACTTTTTGCATCTGAAGTTCTGAACCCATGCTCCTTTGTGCTACAACAAGCAAGCAAGCAAAAGCTACATAACCAGCCAGTCAATCTCTCCTACCAACAAAAAATATAGTGTTCCTGTTTCACTCCTTCACCCAACCTCCCTATGTACGTAACCGCCCCCTCCTCCTTTTGATTTTCCACCCTCCCATCTCCCCACATCTTACTGGCTTACCATACAAAATCAATTTTCTTTGGTGACCCAACAAGTGCTGATTCAATCAACAGACAAAGTCTATTTTATTGGGTAGTCATTGGAATATTTATGCCCCCTTTGCAAACAACCAAAGATATCTGTATTTTTAATGTCAAAATCAATCTGATCATATCCAGATTGCAGTGTATCTGGAGCCAAGAGTTTCTGTCTTATCTATTTCACTAGCATAATACTACAAAAGTTTGTGGGCAAGTTAGATTAAATTCCCATCAGCAGATTATCATCAAAACAGAGGTCAATAGTAGATAAATCCATACCTCGTCCACAGCGCCACTCTTTATTTTAGACTGCATTATGCACCATTTCTTGAAATGTGCACCTGAAAAGGCAGAGTAACCACCATATCCATCAAATTACAAATTTTCATTTGCGGTTTAAACTGAAAACAGACATCGTAACATAAAGTACAATAAGAGAACACAAGTTCCACATGGAGATCAGAAGAAAACACTAACCGGCACTTATGTTAACACTGCACGAACTAGAATCGATAGTTTTCAATAACCATCTACAGTGTACCTGAAAAGTAGAACAGCGGTTAATCATATTACCAAATCATAGCTGCGAGTTCATTGCAATGAAAAGAACATATAAATGTATCTGTCACAGAGACTAACTGAACATGAAGTACCTCAAAAAAGGAACCAAATGGAACATCATGTACTTGTTGCACAGTCTCGAATACCTAACAAGTATCCAATGATAAATCAGTATTATTTATGATCTAAAGTACTCCCTCCGTCCCATAATACAAGATGTTATTACAACCAATGTACTCACTCACCCTAAAGTACATTGGTTGTAAAAACATCTTATATTATGGGACGGATGGAGTTTCTAGCAACATAATGTATACTATGATTTCTAGAAAGATTTTCCATCCTATTGGGATGTTCAGTTTTGCACTTAGACATACCAGATCGGTTTTGTTAGCTGAAAGAACCATATGCTGCCACTCTGTCATTGCTGAATATGGAGGGCACATCGGACTGTGGCATATGGATTTACAGTTAAGTTCTCTCACCTGACCATCATACTCGTCTGCAACATGCCACTGGCCCAGCTGCAAAAAGAGACATTTCTAGTCAGCAATAATTCATGACTGAAAGAGCTGGTACTCTGCTGGATACTTACGTTGATATCTTTATCCTTACGAGCTGTCCTATATTCTGTTATGTAACTTGAGTCATCACTTAATAGATTATTAAAAAACTGTTCTGCAGTACACGGGAATGTTCCCTGAGATTAGATTGAATTAAATAGTTAGTTCTGTTATCAACTGCAGAATCATAGAAGATACAGTTAGCCATCATTACATTGAATACAGAGACTAGAACTTCTTCTTTGACAAAAGGTTGTAGTTGCCCTGTTAAATCAGCACAATCTTCTGGAACATTTATCTCCTTGCTGCTATTTTTTCTTGAGCTACTGAGTGCGCGCAATGCAGATTGAGCACGTTCCTATAATCCAAAAACCAAATATATTAAAAACTATCATCAATTCAGACAAGCAGTTTATGGAGATCACAATCATGTAAACTAAAGCCTACCATGAACAGCAAAACAAGCAGAAAGCACGCTTCAAAACTACTGCACTAACAGTAAGATTGCCAATACACAACAGCATGCATACTATATTTAAATTCTTACTTAAAAATAAGTACAAAAAGGGCGGTTTGCCACTACCTGTTTCTCAGCCTCTATCATTGCATGGAAGTTCTTCACAGCTCGTTGCAATGCTCTAAATGTGTGGTTTCTGTTCCAAAACGATGCAAATTTGTATCTAACCCTTCCTGCAAAAATAATATAAGAAAAGGTGACATAAAGCAAATGACAAAACATCCCATCTTATCTAGATTACCGTTTCCGGTCCTTTTGCCAGTCTCCAGAAATTGTGTGAATATTGTAGTACAAAATTTTGGTTATCAATGCCCTCTTAGTCTGTTTTCTAGCATAAATGCATGACCAATAGCTCCACCCACACTTCTTAAGTTTGCAACTAATTTTGCATCAAGATAAATCTACAGCTCAATTCATGGTGGAATCTTGCAATCTGCACTCACAAAACTAAAATCTACATCAAGTCATGGAGTAATAAGTAGTAATACCAAACATGTTGATGCTGCTGAGAAATAGAAGCAGGCATCAAGATCCAAAAGGTGGAACTGGAAGTTCAAGATTGGAAGGGAGCAGAAAACTACGTAGTCAAACTGAAAAATAGAGAAACCATATTATGTATGTAGTATGTACCTAGTTTAGCTGGATAGCCATAACGAAATTAGAAGGCGTCATGATTTATAGTGCCAGACAATAGGATGAGATTTGACAACTGAGTGTTGCAAAATCAGTGAAAGGGCTTTAAGTTTGCAGCATTATCCATGTTTAGTGCCAGAGGAAGAATCAAGAAAGATGCAAAAAGTTGGTGTGACTATGCAAGATTGTGAGTGTTAAATCCTACCATCAGGGCATCCTAAGGGAGGAACTCCATGTCCTCCAGCTCCCGTTCGAAGAAATATCGTAATTGCTGGATTAATAACTGCATGTTGGCTTCTTCTTATCTGCTTGTAAAAAAAAAGGACAGAAGTGATCATTACATTTTTAGCAAGAAAAATGGTGCAGTACATTACAAAAAGAAGTAGGGCAAGGCTCACCTCATCAATATCTCTCAAAGGGAGCATAACCTTCATACATAAGAAAAACATGTTATCAGTCACACGACGTACCACAGCCAATGTAAGCAAATGGATATATTTCTAAGACAAGCTTTCTAGCTTAACAAAGCTAAACTTTCTGCAGTTCGTAGGATCATAAACTTATCCAACCCAATCTTGATGGCATCGGAATATATATAGAAAATGATATTGTTGACCAGGATTGGTAGCTTCAGTGATTCAGATTTATGAGGCAAACTGACGTATAGCAGCCAGTGGGAAAATTACATTCCTATCAAGCTGGAATTCATGAGATTTTTTTCTACAGATCGTGATACTGGCAGCTGTGCCAGTCAAATATGGTATCGGATTCCTGCTAGTGTGGCCAGAAATACCACTAAGAACAATGACGTAAATCTTGTTCAGCAAGTACACTGGAATCAGTTGTTTCTAGAATGATTACTAACAAGTATATTAAACAAAAAAATTAGCACATCAAGTATGGAAATACTGGAACAACAAAAGTCATTCAGGTCTTATATTCGAATCACGATTAATTATTAGACAGCATAGCCTATCTTCTGATGGCTTTTTATCGGATCCTAATCAACAGGACAAGGTCATATAATTAGTACTCCGTCTGTAAACAAATATAAGACGTTTAGCAATATGGATCGGAGGGAGTACTTTAGTGATCTAAAATGTCTTATATTTGTTTACAGAGGGAGTACCATTTAAGAACCACAGGACAAAAGGATACGATCATCAACATTAGAAGAAAACGACAAGGTCAGTATTTCTTGTTATCCTATTGTTTCCTCATTTACAATGTTATCCAACAAATAATCAACAGGACACTATAAAATGAATCTTTTCTGACACGCATGGAAAATATTAAGTGAACATAACGAACCAAGTAAATCCACCAATCAAAGGATGCAATTGAAAAATACTGAATGTGAGCGTACCTTAATCTGTTTAGAGAAGACATTTGAATGGAAGCAAATGTGCCATGAAGACACATACATGCGACCGTGGTATAGAAATGACCTCTCAAGTGCACATGAATAGCTGTGTTCAACAACCTGAATGATAAAGAAAGCAAGAAACGGTTAGGTCTTGCAAGTTGGAAACACTGGTAGCAGACCTATGCATTGATCTATTTAATTAGTAGTAGTAGCAGTAGGTACTAACCTCATCTGGAGGGAGCCCAAAAATTGTCTGCAAATGACCTGGCTTTTGGTGAACTACAGTAGGGCCTTGTTTGTCTAAGGAAATCCTTCTACGAGCATCAGCCTCGGCAGTGTTGTTTAGAGCCCTAAAACACACCAAAAATGTCAGAAAATTACTGACAAGACCTTGTTATAGTTTCTTGTGTTGTCCAAAAGGACAAAGTAACAATAGTGAAGCAAGTGACTGTAACATGCCAAAGCTGTTCAAATATGCAAATTTTCACATCTAAAATGATTAAAAAAACTTCAGAGCAAATTAATAATAGCTGAGATATTTACCTGGAGGAACTCTCATGAACCTTGATTGCCTTAATATGGAGACAAACCTAACAAAAAAAAAAGATACGGTAACTGGAAGAATAATCATTCTGATAAACCAAGTTGCTCTATAGAAACCAATTACCTGACCTGATGAGCTGTCAAGTGTATACCAAACTGGTCCACTCTGCCCCTCAGACTCGACTGGAACAAT
Organism: Hordeum pubiflorum; assembly: GCA_000582825.1. Lineage (NCBI taxonomy): Eukaryota > Viridiplantae > Streptophyta > Magnoliopsida > Poales > Poaceae > Hordeum > Hordeum pubiflorum. Next base: position 11,246 of record CBMN010756584.1, read on the forward strand.
AACAGAACCAAGTGTTGTGCTCTTCCATACAATGTCCCAATCATATATTTTGACCTGTATCTGCGATAGAGTACAGGACAAATGCGTGAGTGCATCTTTGATGAAGTACCATCGATAACACCAATCGAGAAGACTTCTTGTGATCGATATGACTGTTCTTAAGGAGGGTCTTCAAGAAAATATTGCAAGAAATGGATTTCTTAAGGAAAGTGCTGGTAATAACCTTTACAGGAAGAGAGTCAACAACAAAATTGAATTCCTCTCCCCACATTGGGTTTCTTGAGCCAGGAACCATGGAGCTGTAAGGCGTAAGAGATAAAACAAAGGGGATAAGTAGAGTACTACAAAATTACCTACTTGACTTGAAAATTCTATTAAGCAGAATAAACTTATTTTATATTAGAAGGAGTGTTTATTTGAAATTGTTTCCGTCAACCCCCTTCCACCATTGCTTTTCCTACAGAAATATTTTTAGTTGTAAGTTGCAACGTGGATCAGTTACATCGGTCTACTTAAGACCCCAACCCCTTTCTCTTCTTCATGGGATTTCTGTCAATCCTGAGAGCAACCACATTCATTCATCTCCAAATTGTCTCTATCTACAATTTAGATCTACAAACTGAACTTCTCCTGCGCCGAATCACTCCTATACACCGATTGGTAGTTGTCTAAACTGAGCCAACTCCCATCTCTCGTCTAATGATCCAGTGAGTAGCAATAATCCATCATTTAACTTGCCTTTACTGTGCCTTTAAAAGGATAGCATTAGCCGCCAGCAGAACCTTTTGGGCAACGAGTTCGATTGGCTGTTGGGTGAAGCTTGAACCTAGTTTATTCGTCACACGTATAGTTAACTGTACAGGTTAACAAATGAAATGTTGTTACAATCCTGTCTTCCGTACTTCAATTCAATCAGTTAATGTTTTTCCCTAAAAAGGTGGTTTATTGAGTATTGTGCAGCCTAAATTCCAGGAGACAAGGTCATTTTCCAATGACCGTGTGATGGGCATTGCTAAGTTTTTAGTCAGAAATGTATCAGGACAGAGTTCTTCCTAAACCAATATAATACAGTCTGATAATGCTGTAACCATAAGTCAAATCATCCAAACTAACTAGAATCGACAGCATTGCAGAAGAGATTGTACATATAAGTACTGAACCGAACCTGAAACGCTTCTCTTCGCCGCAGGTGATAAGTGCATAAGGGTCCGAGGTCCCATTCAAGTTCGCCGCGATCAAATTCTTCGCGGCTAGCAGCTCCAGCTGTTACAAGCACGCACCCAAGTCACACGAGCGCTCACAGAGTGAATCACAATCAGGGGGCGCAACAAAATCAGAGACGAGGGGCTGATCAGCCGGTCAGTCACCTTCACCACGTACGCCGACGGCCCGGTGGAGCCTCCCTTGTACTGAGCATCAATCCCGGCGCGACAAAGCCATACCAAAGAACGCTCGCGACGTTAGCACGGTGATCGTTCGTCGGCCCATGCCGTAACTGCCCAAAAAAATTCCCCACTGACAGGCCGAGGCAACCGCCGGTGCTTGCTTACCTTGTCGGCGCCGTCGAGGTCCCGAGCGAGGCCGAGGTCCTCGGCGCCCGCTGGCAGGGGGCGCGGGCCGAGGAGCTCGTAGGCGGCGTAAAGCGCGACGATGAGCATGGCCGCGGCGCAGGTGACCTCGATCTCCCAGCACGTCGGGAGGAGGAACCCGAGCGCCGCCGCCGCCTGCGGCGACATGCTGCCGACCCTCCGCGAGGCCGGCGCCGAGGGAGGGGGTCTAGGGTTTCTCGGGGGAGAGGGAGGGGGAGGGGAGGGACAAGCACGCGATGGCCATGGGAGGGGAAGGGGGAGGTGGTGGTTACGGAACGGGAGGGGGCGCGACGTGGCGGAGAAGGTGGAACCGGTCGGGACAGCGTGGCCCACCAGTGAGATCGGACGGTTCGGGCCGCTTGCGCGTGAGGTGGCGCGGATCTCGACGCGTCGGGGAAATGCAGGATGGGACGCTGGTCGGGCGGGCCCACCCGACGGTCGCGCTCCGGCACCAAGTCGAAACCGTTTTTCCTCTTGGAAGTTGAAACTTCCCATTCTGTTTTCGTTTTCCTTCGGACACAAGAGCTTTCCTACAGTATTTTTTTTCCTTTGGCAATAATAAGACTTTATTTCTCAAATGATGTTCATATCTATATCCATAGGGAAAGAAACAATAGCATCAGTCATCACCTGGATTTGTTCGCTCTAAAGACATAGCGGGCGAACACCGTGGGCCCGCGACCCACCACTTCCTCTCACCTCACTCATGAAGCGGTCGAAGGTATTACTCACTTCCTCTCTTCGTAAAATCCCCAAATCAACTCGACCCGGCTAACTCTCGGGAGACCTGCGTGGACACACGGATCCCAGGGGCGGTCCAGCGTGCAAGGGAGACTCCGGGGTGGGGAGCTGCCGCAGAGGAGCTATACAACAAATAAATGGGAAAGGATGACCGAAGACAGAGAGAGAGAGATAAAGATGGCTCGATTATGGTTGAGCGACTAGAAGGCTGTACGACGAGTGGTTGCACCGTCGGTCCCTTCTGCATGTGAACGCCCATGCAGTCTTCAAACACTGGTGTACAGCCAACTAAAAGATGTCGCAACAGGTACTGTTGCTGCGCCAGTGGGAGAACTCATGCACAATGTCCTAATGCCCCTACCTTGGCTAGAGTGTTTGGTTGTAAGGTCTTAAACTGTTTTCAAGATGTAGACCGATCTGAACAACCTCAAGGTGCAGAAGAGGGAGCGCACTACAAGTTCGCACAGTGCCTGAATTAGCCCCTCAGGTGGCCCAAGACGTGGACTGTTTTAGGGGGGCAAACTCATCAAAACAAACAAACAAACGCACCATCGGTACCCAATATGAGTGTCTCTTCAATCGGAGCATCTCTTTTTGGTACTAGCATGAGCGAAGGTCCCAAGGAAGTTGTACCTAATATGACGAAATATGAGGCTATTGAAAGGATCAGTATAGTCGACTAGAGGGAGGACGAATATGCCACTAATAAATTTTTATTTCTCTTCAGATTTTAGGCTCAACAAGAAAGTAGGTTGTCTAGATGTTGCTCTAGGGCAATGCCGTCGAAAAATAGCTTGGTAATCCCCAAGTGCAAGGAATTGCCGTAGCATTTTTCAAAAATGAAGGGGCTAGTATGGAGTGTCGAAGCCACAAGAAGCTAAAGGTAAGATTTGTATTCTCTCAGGTCATATCTGTCACTGATACAATCGTATGTACACCAAATGTTTGCATTATCTAGAAAGTAAACTAGAAGTATTTTTGGGTATAAAAGGATAGCTTTGCAAGATTATAAAGACTTGTAATAAAAGTTAGGTATTATTATTTTTTAAATAAAGTAAAGAATAGCGAGTGTAGAAAAGCGATGGTATGTGGTGTAGAATTGTTCATAGGCATTTGGCTAAGTTACTAGACCGGTCATCATTGTAGTTTGATACGTGAGAGTGGTCTTTGCTAACATACTATATGTACCTGGAAGCATGTGCCCTTATGTTTGGAATTATCAAGCATCCGCAAATACTAATAAGTTTATTAAGGTAAACTCAACCATAACATCAAGATATATTGGTCCCGCTTTATCCCACATGCATCAATTTCTATGGTGTCGTGAGGTATCCAGTCACTTCAGCCATTGTATACTTTTTATAGCAATTTATATTTTGCTGGACTAATCTATTGATTTAGTGTCCAATGCCAATTCCTATTTTTTGCTTGGTTTTGGTTTTACGGGAAATCAATATCTACGAAGGTCAAAATCACTTGCTTATTTAATACAATTTTTCTTGAGCAATAAGAAGCACGGGAAGCTTCGGGAGAGATCGAGACAAACAGCTGATATGTCTCCAACGTATCNATAATTTATGAAGTATTCAAGCCATATTTACAACAATTTTATATGGTTTTGGTATGATTTGCATGGAA
>CBMN010756603.1:0-10404 GCA_000582825.1 Hordeum pubiflorum
AGATGTCACCTCGGCTTCCATAGCGCGTGCACGGGCTCTTGTCATGGGACAACTTGATGGTGTAGACTTCATGGGGATGATGGAGGGATGCTCCGCATCAGAAAAGGGACAAGTTATTTCATTAGCAATTCATAAATTTCGAGTCTATTTGTTCAAAGAAATTTAAAGACCTGATGAAAGCCGAAACTGAAAGAGTAGTCACCTTACAGGCAGACGGATCCTTTCAATACGACTAGTAAGAATCCCCGAGAGTAACCCTAGTTGTGGCTCATGGCTCAATGTGGAAATTTGTTGGCAAAACACAGAGGCAAAGGATGTCATAATGGGCTGACCTATTTAGCGGTAGCAAACATACTGGTTCAGGTCCCTTTTTTTGTATTTTCTTTTCCCTGCTGCTTCTTTTATCGATTTCCTTCGGGCTTTTCTTTTTTCAGAAAGGTTTTATTAAAACAATCATTTTTTGGTGATTTCAAATATTTTTCAGAATTTCAAGAAATGTTAGGAAAATCAATTTTTTTAGAAAAAATATTTTTCGAAACATGTTTGTGTTAAAAATTATTTGTTAGTTTTGAAAACAAAATATTTTCAAAAAGTTTCAGAAATTTTAACATGTTCAGGAATTTCCAAAAAATATGGATTTTTCAAAAAATATTTGCAGTCCTAAACAATCTATACTCAGTAATGTCTAGAAATTCCAAAATTGATCATGTTTTCAAAAATACATTAGTTTTTAATAAACACTATATTTCTATTTTAGAAAATGTTACATTTTTTTTAAAATTTCGCTACGATGCAGGGTTGCTATAGTGTTATGCTCGCTACACTGAACCGGCTCGCTACACCACACCAGTGGCTACAATGGACCGGCCCAGTAGGAAGCGTGCTTGTGCGAAGCATCTTTCGTTTGACACACACATGTCACCGTGGAGTCTACATGCCGCACAACTATATATCAGTTCACGCGAGGTGGAACGAACTCTCTCCCGTGCAGCGCGCGTCCATGGGCCAGATGAGCCACAGTGAGTTTATAAAAGTTGCACAGCTCAGCGTTTTTTTAACAAAAGTACACTTGCATCAGTGGCTAGATCTGTTGCTCCTGACCGCAACGGCGCATGACCACAACCTGCTGGTGCAAGCCCTTATCTTTTATTGTTTTGGTAGTTCTATAAAAAATCATGTATCGAAAAATGTTAATCTTATATTTCAAAAAAACTAAAATGCATTAAAAAATGTTTCTGATATACACAAATAATGTACAGTGTGTATGAAAAAAAGTAGTCATCAAACACTAAATGCTTGAAAAAATGTTAATCATCTATAAAAAAATTACTTACTGATGTATATGAAAAATAAAGAATGTGTATCAAACAAATTGAACATTAAACACACAAGTTTGGTACTCACGCTGCATCAATTAAAACATATCAAACCTAAAAATGTTGATCGTATATCAAGAAAATGTTAATCTTATATTTCAAAATTGCTAAAAATATATCAAAAAATATTCCTGGCATATACAAAAAAAATACAAGGTGTATGAAAAAATATTCATCAAACGCAAAATGTTAATCATCTATTTAAAAAATATATAAAATTGTTCGTGATGTATATGGACTATGTAGAACGTGGGTTAAAATATTGAAGATTAAAAAATAAATTTAAGAAAATGTTTATCATGTATTACAAAAATGCTAATAATATATTAAAAATATATTAAACTTGTATACCAAAAATATTCCTGATATATATGGAAAATGTACAATGTGTATAAAAACATTGTTATTAAACATAAATTCAACAATGTTAGAAATTAGTTTGAAAATGTTAAACATGTATAAAAAAAATTCTTCTTATGTATACAAAAAATATACAATGTATATGATTTTTCTAGTATCAAACAACCACATATATTTAGAAAATATTAATCATATATTGAAAATAGTAAACATATATAAAAACATGTTCCTAATGTATTTAACATGTATAAAAACGAAAAAATCAGAGAAAAGGAAAGATAAATGAAGAATATCAAAGAAAAATATTGAAAACTTAAGAAAGAGACAAAGAAAATGGAAGGAGATAGAAGGAAAAGAAAAAACCATTAAAAACGAGAAAAAAAGAATGAAGCCAAAAGTAAAACAAAGAAAATAGGAAAGGAAAGAAAAATACCAGTAAAAATGCAGAAATACAAATAAAAGTAGTAAACACAAAGAAAAATAAATTTATAAATAAAAAGACAAGGGAAACCAGTGAATAAGCAAAAGAATGAAATAGAAAAAAAAGAAACAAAAACTTAGAAAATGAAGAAAATCGGAGCAGAGCGAACCTACAACGAGTCCTACGTTAATGGGCCGGCCGCTCGCGCTACACCTGATGCGTTAGCAGCTTTCTGTCTTTTCTAAAAAATGCAACTTTCTACAATGGGTGGGCCAAGTAGGGAGGTGCAGAGCGTCTTTTTTTTTTTTTTGGAAAATCTCGCTGACTTTATTGATTCTCAGAAACGTTCATTGATACAAGAATTGTATCATAAGGAATGCCCAACCAGACATGATGACCTATGTCTAAAGTATAAGCGCGTTTAACGAGATTGTGAGCTTTAAAATTTAAGTTCCTAAGTTCAAAGATGAACTTGTATAACTCGAAACCAGTCATCCTTTATTTCCGCGACAATTGCTTCATGTGCTCCACCGGTGCCTTGCGAAATATACTTGATTACTCTTGACGGTCCGATGCCACACATATTTTGCCCAGCCCTAGATCATCCGTAAGGGATTCAGCCTCGCGGCATGCAAAGGTTTGTAGCAATGTTGGGTCTCTCATGCCTTGAAAAACTAATGCTGAAGCTCCGCGGGACACCGCAGAGTGTCTTTTGTTTGACACACACGCATTACCATGGATCATATATGCTGCCCACGAGCGGTAAATAGTGTGTGGCTATGCCCGCAACCCCCTCAGGTAGGCCGGCTTATTTTACGGCAGCTGGCATGGTGCTTCGTTCGTTTTTTTCTTCCGTTTTGTTTGCTTTTTTGTTGGTTCTCTCCTTTTTGTTGTTTTTTTATTCAGTTTTATGTTGGTTTTTCTTCCCTTTTTCCCTTTTTGCATACTTTCTCTTTTATAGTTTTTGCAATAAACGGTGAACATTTTTCAACTACACACTGAACTTTTTTAGTATGTCGTGATTTTTGTAAACACATAAAAATTTCCTAATATACATTGAATAATTTCTAATATAAGATGAATTTATATGATGATTTTTTTCAATACGCAGTGAAATTTTGAAAATATGATGATTTTTTTAATACTCACTGATATTTGTTAAATCACATGCATATTTTTTTTCTAAACTGTACTGTTTACTTTTTAGTAGGTTTTTAAATATCTAGCTCCTCAAAACAACAGCCTATTTTTTTAGTGAAAACCCAACTAAAAACGGAGGAAAAAATATAAAAAATTGCTCACAGGCAGAATGTCACCACTCATCAATCAGCTGGTCGCTCACACTGTCTCAAACAATAAAAAAAAACTGCCCACTCTCGCTGTCCTGCTTATTGTTTCCGATTACCCAAACGTCCTCCTCTTTTATTCAAAATCTTCATCGCCATCCATTTGGAAAAAGGAAGTAAATCTAGCTGCTTTCAGAATTTCCTTTTTAAAAGTTGTACCTTTGTGTTTTTGATGAGCTAGTCGGCTGGATTTGACGTGCGGCAGTGGTCAGCATGTTCTTGATTTAGGTAGCTCGAGTAGAGCCGGCGCATGCTCTTAGGGCTTAAGCTCCATCGGACAGTGACCTCCCACCAAACTTCTACTATGCTAACTAGTGCTGCTTGTCACCAGTGTTGAAATTTGAAAGAACAATCAAGTGGTCATCCACCGAGACGTACTCACACTTGGACAAAAGAAATTTTACCATAATGTACTCACACTTGGAATTTTGTTATTTCTAGCAAATTGAAGTTTGCCTCGTGGTAAGTGTGGTATATCATATTTTATTGTAGGCGATATAGTGGGTAGAGTTTCTCTACCTGAATAGCGTTACCCAAAACACAGCAAGTCCGCAAGGAGAGGTAGTAATACCCCTGCCCCAACAAAATTATTCGAAGGAGGTAGATGGTCGTTGAGGGCACCCGGGGCGGGGAAGGATGAGAAACCACGAAAGTACCGCCCGGAGTCAAACATTTTGCATGGAGGTTTGATGTGCGATCCCTCCCAACCGAGGATGTTAGGATACACAAGAAGATGTTTGAAGCAAGTATATGTTCCACTTGTTCTTCCGCGAAGGATTCATGGGGCCACACTTTGATAGAGTTCAACATGTCACGGTGTGTTTGGGCTTTAATGAATGACGAGTTGGCTGAACAAACCAATTGCCAAGATAAAGACTTCAGACTTATTGATGTATTACTTTGTAAGATTTTAGTGAATAATTAATAAAATAGATGCATGCATTGTTCTGATGCAGAGGCCGGGGGCCATCCTCCTTTTAAAAAAAACTTGCTTGATTTTGTTGAAATATTTGGCCACTTTGTGAAAAATATGGACATGTCTAGGTTTGGTTTGGAAATGAGTCCATAGTATGATCATGAACATGTCTAGTTTTTCGAGGTTAAACAAACACAAGTCCGAATACTCTATGTTAAATTTATCTTCTCCAGAATCACGATAGAAGTGAAAAAAAAAACCATGAGGCACCAGGACCGGGAAGTTATCTCGGTATCCCTTCGGGGTCACTGCACCGAATCAGGCACACTTCATGCAAAGTTAGTCCCTACCCGCCAAGCGATCATAGGGCCTCCGTGTCGAGCATCGGCTCACCTCTAGTGTATTTAGCAGGACGCCCGAACTTCATTCTTGAAGACATACCGATAAGGCCTTCGATGCCAAAATTGCCTTTTCTTGCTAGTGCCTCCCTGTTGACATCTCCTCCTTTTCTTGCATTGACGGAGATCCACAACGATAGGCAAAGGACCTTTCACCGCGGTGTGTTCGAAGTGATTGATGACATCAATTTCCACATCGACGCCTAGATCTTGCAACTCGTCGAATGTGATGTTGTCTTCACTACCTCCTAGAGGAGAAGGCTGACTCACCTGCACAGTATAGTTTTCCATCGACAAACTTTGAGGAGAGGATACACTTTTGAGAAATAATTTCTTTTTCTGGCCAAAGGATAAATTTATTGACACACTGTTTGAGCTTCGTGTGGATATGTCTTCAAGTTGTTTGGGCACTTGTGACGTCCCAGCTTGGTCATACTTGGAGATTTGCAACATGGCGCCAAAATATTGTTTCTATGAGCGTTGTAATAAGTAAACAAAAAAGTAAATACAATTTTTTTGAATAATAGTTTTAGCGCTAACCCAACATACTTCACACTCACCGTGGAAAATCGAGACTTCTTCACTTGTGCTGAGGGTGGAACCAAGGTATAACCGAAATCACTCTCTATTAGCAATTTGGGCATACAAATCTCGTTGCTCACATCATTATCTACACACATGTAGAAAGGATTCTCTTGCAACACATGCATATGAGTTGATCTCGTAATGATTTACGTAAGAGAGTTGCTCGAGTATTACTATGGATAATTGAGACATTAACTAGATAATGCAGTGATAGATGCACAAGAAAAGCAAGTCAAAATTGACAAGATGCAAGCCCAGATAATGAAATTTAAGAAGCTTTGATTTGCACCAGCTAGTGTTTTGATTTGTTTCGCATTTCGAATCGGATCGATAGCAACATATCTTCTTGTGGGAATCATTAAAGCGATGATGTTCTTAGTTTAGGCAGTTAGCTAGTGTAACAGTTAAAAGTTATTGTTTAGTCTTGAACTATTATGTTTTCTTAGTAATGTGTACCCTAGATCAAAATCAACATCTCTTCTTGTGGGAGCCATTGCATGGATGATGTTCTATATTCAGTGTATAGAAAAAGTTAGCCTAAAAACCTTAATATAGCTGGAAGAATCCTAAATATAGCAAAACAACCAAATAATCTTAAATATAGAAAAATAACCCTAAATATACCAAAATAAATATATTTAGTAAAACTAAAATGCCTTTGCCAAAAAAATGCCACAACAACAACTGGTGCGTGTGGTGGCCCATTGCACACGCCACTAGTAACGTGGGCCGACCTCATACTAAAAAACCCTTGACCAACACGCTTCTCTCAGTTCCTCTTTTCCATTCTCTCCCAGACGTGCTACCACCTTATAGCTCCACCTCCTCTATGCGTCTCCCCCACCTATTTGCCGCCACGCTGCATCCGCCTCCTTGACGTGCCACACCCGGTTTCCGCTCCCTGACGTCATGCCCGATGCGCTATCTCCGCCGTCGTCCGTGCTTTCGCCTCCTCATCCCTCTGGCCCTCTCCTTCGAGTTTGTTTCAGTTCTAGTTTAATTTTAATTAGAGAGGATGGCTAGTGGATTTGATAATTTGGGTGATTTAGATTCTAGTAGATTTGAAATTTAGATTGTAGTGTATTTTCCAGATTTCGGATATTTGGGTGTAACATTTCTTTGTATTAGTGGTTTAATTTAGTTGATTTAAATGCCCCCACATCGGTTAAAAAAGGGTTCTAGGTTTTGTTAATTTAGGTTTGTTCGAGTTCTTCTCAGAGAGAAGGGCATATGAGCAAGTGCACTAGAAACATTGTGAAATGTTGGCCATCGAGCTGAGGCTTGATTGCGATGAATTCACATTGTGCATGTCTTCAAAATTTGCAGGGATTCAAAATGAGTGCCATGTTTTGGGCGAAACGTTGATTCATTTCTGTTTTGTCAAATTTCTAGCACTAAATATGTCTAGCTTTTTAGCATAAGTCATGCCGATTTTTTCTTCAATTTTAAGATGATAGTATTTTATTTACTGTTCTCCGATGCGAGTTCCCCAACCTCCAGACATGTCGCAGCTGCTTCCACCCTTGAGGTACCACTTTGCCAGGCAATGGCCGTGGGGCATGTGGGGGCGCATACAACTAACCTGGTCGTGTGCAGGTGCTAGTGGCTTGTCACGTTCACCACCACAGAGGAGGTGTATCGTGCTTACGGTTGGATGCCTACCTAGTACTACGAGATATCTAGTTCAAGGCTCAACTTCCCCGACTAGGCCCACTTGGCTGAATTCTTCGTGCCTCCCATTAGGGTAGCCTTTGGCCGAGGAGAAGGAGCACCTCATGGCTAGGTGCAACTCAACGCCAAGCGCTTTGTAGACCCCTTGGTGCCACAACTCCTCCGGGAGGATCCACAACTCCTCGACATGAGCCACAGGTTCTTCTAGTCCAAGGAGGATGAGTGCAAGAGGGATCAACGGCTGAGCAAAGAGCCCATGAGGACGCCGAGTTTGACAAGATGTTCAAGGAGATCCTTGACGAGTTCTCCGATGATGAGGCCGAGGTGCTCTAGAGTCGGCCCACTGCGCCGATTATCCCGAGAAGCCCCCGCCCCCTAGCTAGTTTTATTGTAGTGTAGCTAGTGATAGAGATGTTTAAACTATGATCGTAGCTAGTACTTTTTAATTTATGCATGTTTTTATGTTTAATGTGCAACTAATCGTACTAGAGTTCTTAAAGTATGCAATGACTATTTGTGTTTTTCTTCATGCTTGTATGAAAAATGTGTTTTCTTCATGTTTCTTTAGCATTTGCGACAACCAAGTCTGTTTTGCAATAGCCGAGTCATGTTTCTTTAGCGTGATTTGGCTATTTTTTTGCTATTGTGTTAGTCTTTTATGCATGAAAAATCATATTAGTGTCGTGTTCCTATACAAACACACCATTAGTGTAATCTGTCACTAGAGGCATGCCATCTGCACTGGTGCAACACTAGGTTACTCACTTGGACAAGACCCGACAGATGACTGAGATGAGATCACGAACACAACTCTTGTGAACATTAAAGAACTGGCAGAAAGGCTTAAATGGAGAGGCATGAGGTTAGGGACAAGCTAGAGCACCAGAAGACAATCTTAGAGTACTTGCTGAAGGAGATGCTAGATGCAACAATGCAGTGCATATGAAGCATAAATATTAACACTACTACAAAAAAAACTGCTATATGTTTATGCCTTTTTAGTTATGTAACTGCAAGACTTGTTCGCAACTATTAGGTAAGCCTTTACAAGGCCAAGTATCTGAGACTATCATTGTATTACTTGGGACATAACTTTTCTACATGTGCTATTTATATGAATGGAAAGAATGAAGCTAAATGCTAACCATTCATTTGCAAAGTTTTTTCAAAAATTCATATCAATTCAAACAGCAAGGCCACTACAACAAGACCACCCACGTGCATTCTTAAGTTAAGCAAAATACTTGCATTCAATTCTTGGTTTGAATTGGGCCTTTGCGCCGTTTGGTGCAACTGGCAGCGTTTATAAATCCAGAACAACCTTGAATGTTGCATTCCATTGTGCGTCCTGATTACTCAGTCGTATATCGACCCTTGTTGAGCTTTTGATTTTTTTTTTAACCGATTGATCTTCTGATTCGATTTTGAGCTCCGTGTTGCCATTGTGTTCCGAATTCGTCGATCGAGCCCTCATCTTTCCCGCCACATAGACAATTCGGACCTGATCCTGCAACATGGTATTCCTACACTATGTTTGTCCACATGTATGACCTCCCGGCCATCACGAATATTTTTCACACAGGTAGTGTATACGTGGCGACCGGCTACTGATTTTGGCGGTGCATGTTGCATGTTGTGACGCAATGGGGTGATGGGAACACATCGTGGGCGCCGAACCAGCGTCCGTTCCCAAGCTAAGCTAGTACCTCCACTTCCATCCCAATGCAGAAAACAGAAAGGAAAATGGGTTCCTTCCGTGAACCACAACTGAGCATTCATTCATTCATCCATTCATTCATTCAGGGTGATGCACCATCGTGCATGATTGACCACCAATGGACATTTTACATCGTCATTCATACGTGGACAGCAACGGCAACAACAAAAAAGAAGAAGAAGAAATGTGTTTTCCGTGATCCTGATTTTGAAGCCCACTGTTGTGTATTTGCCGAAGCATTTTTGCAGGCAGCAGACGAACAACTTTCCTGCCTGAAGCCGACGTGTTTTCCTTTTCTGCCTCAAGCCATTCCATGCAATTTTGGAGCGCTGCAATTTAATTTCTGGTAGATGAAATATTTGTTCTTTTGTATGCAGGTGAGGTCGGAGTTGAGGGGAGGTCGATCGGGGGTGGCGGTGGGGGCTGTCAGGTGTGTGGCCAGCGATGAAGCTGCGGCTGCCGTCCCCGGACGCCGTCGCCGTCGCCGTGGCCATCGCTGTCCCTCTCTTTTCTTCGGCTATTCGCCTGAGTTTTCTTTTCTCCGGCCCATCGCCGCCTCTTCTCGTGGTGAGTGGTTGTGGCTTTGTAGGGTGCGTTTGGTCGTCCTTGTCGCCAAGCTAGTGGGTCCGGATTCCATCATCATTCATCCATCCATTCACATCCTGTGATCATCGATGTGCCGTGCAGTTACCCCATTAGCGCGCATGTCGCCTAGATTGTCAATTCTATATCTGCTTTGGTAAAGACAGCCATAAACACACCCATCACAAATCACTTCCTTAGATTACCTCTATCTATGACCATGATGCATGTATAAACAGAGTAAAGAGGAAATCGACCTTTGGCAAATTCTTTGAACCAAAAAACCTTGCTTTTGATGAACTCAGTGCATATATATATATGGGGCTGAAAAATAGACTTGGAACAAGAGATTATACACTTAATTCGAACCAGAGATTTAAGAGCATCTACATCCGAGCGCCCCAAACCCCCCTCATACGCCCGAGCAGGCCGCCGGTCACTGACCCATCACGAAATTTCGATCAAGCTGGACGCCTCAAACGTCCAGGCTGACCGGCACCCTCATATCCAGCCTAAATATGGGATGGATATGGGGGCGTCCGGGCGCGCCCGGACACGCCGGGCACGTCCGCCACGTCGGTCTGGCCCGCGATGACCCGCATCGACCCCACATATATTCGTCCTCATCCTTTCGTCGGACAAAACCCTAGCCACTTCACACTCCACTCCCCTCCACCCCCATCGCCACCCAACCTCACCTCCGGCGATTTCCGACCGTCTCCGGCATGGCGGGCAGCGGATCTGACTCCGAGCAGTCCGGATCCGTCGACTGAGGTGTCATCCCGTGCGGGGTGGAGGAGGCAATGATGGCCCGCATTGCACTCCGCCGCTCCCGGAAGGACAGCGCCCAGCCGAAGGAGGAGAAGGAGGTCAGCGACGACGAGGACAACTCCGGCGACGAGCAGATCCAGCTCGATCCCTACTGCGTGTTCGACCGGTACTTCCGCGAGAAGGACGGCAAGGGCTCCGGGAAGGGCAAGGGCAGCTGTGGATGATCTCCATCATAGCCAAACATGTCAAATTTTGATAGTC
>CBMN010756607.1:8093-21089 GCA_000582825.1 Hordeum pubiflorum
GTTTCGACAAACTTTTTTTGGGCAACTTTGGGTGATATTGAGACAACTTTAGTGCTATACGAAAGCAACTTTTTTCTTTTTGGCCTAGTAGGACTGCCTATTTGGTTGATTTTTGTAAAAATGAGAAAATCACACAAAACATGAGGTGCATTTAGTGCTACATACAAGTAACTTCACTGCACTATGTGTACCTGTGAATCTTGCCAACATTATCTCAACTTCCCTATTGTTGCTGCTCAATTGCCTGTCATTGATGATTAGTTGCGTGCGGTTGATGCTCAATTGCCTACAAATACTATGAAATTGCCAAACATTGATGCCCAGTTGCCTATTAATGATGATCAGTTTCCTATGGTTGATGCTCAGTTGCCTACAAATACTATGAAATTGCTCAACTTTGATGCTCAGTTGCCTATTACTGATGGTCAGCTGCCTACGGTTGATATTGAGTTGCCTGTAGATACTATAAATTGCCTACCATTGATGCCTAGTTGCCTTCCATTGGTAATTAGTTGCCATAATCGCACTCGAGTATCACAAAAAAGTTAGCAACTTTTAGTGTGTTTTTGTGCAACATGAGTGCATTCAACAAGCAACTCATGTGTATTTTCCATCATTATATCTAGAGATTTCAATGATTTTCACGGGCAACTCGTGCAAAAATTGAACAACTTATGTAGGTTTGCGGACAACTGTTTTGATCCGCCCCCTATAAAATTTCACATTACCCCTATGCATATTCTGACCTGTCCCGACTTTTGTAACTAGTCAACACCCGCGACCTGACTAGTCAACACATGCGTGCTCAGTAACATAGGCGGGCAGACTACCCTATGAAAGAAAAGAAAAAGGCTCTCATACCAGCCATCCCCACATAGTTTTGAAATATGGAATCATGATAGATATCTGACAAAAACTTTTCGACATTGTAGGCAACTTATGTCCCTTGATGGACAACTTCCATAGTATTTTAGGCAATTGGGGATCATCCGTAGGCAACTTCGTAGCAATACATGCAACTTGGTTTTCGATGAAGACAACATAGAAGCCATGTTAGACAACTTTCCACTCTACGGTAAACAACTTTCACAGTATCGTTGGCAACTATACTATCTACAAATTAGTTTCCGATGTATGCAACTTAGCAACCATGGTAACCATTTATAAGACTGATGCACATAACTATTAGTATCCTACTAGCTGAATTCACTCGATGCAATTCATCTAGCATCAAAGTTGCTCCTATTTAGCACTAAAGTTGCCTCATCTAGCATCAAAGTTGCTTTTGAAAAAAAATCTTCAAAACATATTCATATGGGATCTCGTTTTGAAGAGTTCTTCACGAGGAAACCAACGGTGAAAACAAATCATAATTCCGACACACGGTTTGAAAGTTATAGTTTTTTGAATTTTCTCGTACCGGAATTAATGCATGTTACATCATCGTTGGGTTCACATGGTTGGTCCTACCAGGTGATGAAAAATCAACGTACTATTGCAGAGAAATCTTTCCATATATAGGATGGATGGTTGAGCATTTTTCTAAATCTGGATGATGATCATGCGGGTAGCAAGCCAGTGGATGGCTAACACGTGCGCTTCCCCAAAAAACGCAGCTACACTTTTAAGTATTTGGGAAACTATAATACAACGTTCCAAGCTGTAGGCCTCACACGAGGCCTGCTTGGCAAGTTGTGTGAGTTCCTCGTGTTAACACAAAAGTAATCAGAGTGGTCTCATTCATTCATCCTGTTTTTTAAGAAATGTGATGCATGCATATATATTTATCATTTATTTACAAAAAGATATATTTTATTAGCTTAAAATAAAATATTAAAAAGATACAAACACAATGAACACACCCAGCCTTCACTTACATTCACTATATGTAGATGTCCGTAGCTCTTACTATAAGGAACTCATCTAAAAGGGTGAGCCAGTAAATTTTAAGACCGACGATGCAGTGGCAATGCCAGCCCTAACAATGTGTGGGGTCAGTAGTCATTTTTGCTATTTTTTCTTTCACGATGAACAGTAACTGAACAGTGTTTTGCGGTTGTTTTTAAAAAAGCTGTGGGGCCAGCTGACCCAGAGCTAACACATAGGTTCGCCACTGCGACTAAGCCACTGCGGACATCCGCGTCCTGTTCGGTTCTGTTCCTGTGTAGCAAGAAATTTTTAGTCAATACGTCTCACTGTGAACACGGTCTGCTCATACATTTTTTTTTGACACAATGCAGACGAGCGTCCATATACACGCGCATATACTCACCCTTATAAAGGCACACACGCACACCTATCTCTATGAGCACTTTCGAGAGACTAAGCCGACATATCATCTTGAAATTTACGAAGTCACCGTAGACACCTCATCGTCGACGGAAACGCCTTCTCCCACTGAATGCGTATCGACGGAAATCCTGAAATAAATCCAGAAATAAATGCGAGCACCAGGACTTGAACCCTGGTGAGCTAGGGATACCACAGTCTCTCTAACCATTCAATCACAAGTTGGTTCGTACTCATATAATTTTCTTAGGAGTAACTTTTTGTTTATTTACTCCCGTATATAAAGGGATATATATGTTGTTACGTCTAACGCGTCGCCGAATCGGCAACCAACACGACTCAACCCCGAACTCCGTACAAACACTTTGTCCCGTTTACATCTCACACGTGATCACTTCCCTAAACAGAATCTAAACAACTTTGACAAGAAACCATCTAGGACACCCGACCTACTAAATGTATGACACTTGCGACCTGGTGAACTACAACACGTAGCGAGGAAGCTTTCGTGAACACGTCACCCTGCGAACAATTATTAATATCAAGTCGAACAAAACCGCTGCTGGTCTGCTGCTCATCCACCGACGGGACGGGACGAGACGAGTTGCTCTCAGGGACTGCTCGGCGCTGTTCGCCTACGCATGCCACACCGCCAGCCGTTACTCGGTTGCCCACTGGGCTAGTGGCAGCGGCATGCGCCGCAGCCGAGATGAGACCGCACGAAGCGGCTGCCGTATTTCCACGGCCCCGTAGCTGTCTGCAGGGCCACGGAAGGGGGACTCCAAGGGCCTCAGCGTTGGTGCCTAGCTAGTTGTAGTACTCAAGTAGTAATATCATCACCCGTGGACAGTTCTGCTCAACTCCATATTCAAATGGGTCATTTGTATTTCTGTCCCTAACTCGAACCACCTATTTAGATTTGTTCCTAATTTCGAAGCATGTTCAAATTTGCCTCTTTTCTATTAAGTGTGTTTATAAAAATGCCCTTCTGTACATTTTCCGTTTAGTCAAAGGCCTTTGACCGTTAAAGACCTTTGACTGAACGGAAAATGTACGGAAGGGCATTTCTATAAATGCACTTAACGTTAGAAGGGTAAATTTGAGCATGCTTCGAAATTAGAGGCAAATCTGAGTAGTGAATTCAAGTTAGGGGCACATATGTAAAAGACACTATTCAAATACATTCTGTTGCTACTTTAGTTCCGTAAACAAAAAAGGTACTAGCAGCTGGCAGTTCTCTCGGCACGCCTATATAAGAGTAATCAGAGGATATCACAGGACACATTTGTTTGCACTGCATCTGCACGAACGAGCCGATCAACATCTCCCAAGTCGCAACGAATATCACTCATTCCCCAGCATCTTCTCTTCTTACAGATGAAGGCAAGGCCCTTCAATTTACTTATCCTACTGCTTGTTGAGCATTCTGGGACCGAAGGATGTGCATGATTAGCCGGTTGTTGCTTAGCCTGCTTGTTCTTGTCGTCGTCGTTGTTGCAGCAAAGGATCGTCATCATGGTGAGCATGCCTTGCGACAAGTGCAGGTCCAAAGCCATGGAGCTGGCCGCGAGGACAGCCGGTATGCATTTCTTCTTGTTCGCTCTTGTTTTAGCTGGTCGGTATATATGATATGCAACACGATATATGGTTAGATGCGCGATCTTTAATTCCGCCGCTCGTTTTACTTCTGGTTGAATCGGTTAATAGCATATTGTGTGAGACACCGGCGATCAAGCTTTTTACAATCATTTGTTTGAGGGTTGTTTCCGTCCAGCACCTCTAGGAAACTTTACGGAATTTTGATGCAAATCAACAGTGAAGATAAACATATGCCCCTTCCCTTAAAGTAGCTATAGTTTTCCACGAAATCTTGTGTGACGTATTCTATTTGCCCGTTACATGCCACACACAAATCTCAAAGACACCTTCTCCGCAAGCAATTTGATCAGAGACACATATATAGCAGTCACACGACGTTAGCTTTTTATAAATAGAGATTGCATGTTTGGAAAGACAAGGCGAACGAATATGAGCTCGTTCTATCCTTTTGTTTTGGAGTCCATCCAAATGGCCAATGGCCAAATCACATACTCAGTATACGAAGAAGAAAAATCTGAAACATGTAAGCCAAATTTCCGTCTCATCTAAATTCTAATCTCTAGTCGTCTCGCGCCTTCCTAGCCAGCAGCTAGGGCTGTGCCTTCGAAAGATTGAACTAGGACACACGTGTGGTACAAAGCAACTTGAGTTAAACGTCCCCATCATCACAGATCGCGTCATGTCACCGCATGCATGCACAAATGACGAAACTGATGATGTCAACAAGAATCTTTTTGATTTTCAGTTTTAAAATGTTTTATCTCTTAAATAAAAAATCCGATTGAAAAACCATTCTCACCACTAAATTCGTCGCGTCGAGATCTTCGAAACTAGATCTCACATCGATATGTTTCGACAACTTTTTTTTCGAGTTAAAAGTTGCCATGTCTATTGCATATAAATTGTCATGATGTTTACACTGAAGTTGCCATGATATGTTTCAGCTATTTTTTCTTCTACGTTTAAAGTAAATTTTAACATGTTATAAAATGGGGAATTAAAAAACTAAACCTGCCATGGTGAATTACTGAAATTTGCCGTGATCCATGAAATAATTTTGACATGGTTCATAATTAAAAAAAAATCCGTTGTCAATTACTTTAAAAATGCATGGTCAATGACTCAAATTTGCCATGAAACATAAAATAAAATTGCCATGATGAATTACTTAGATTTGTCATGATACATGCACTAAAATTTGCCATGGTTCATACAAAAAATAATTTCCATGGTCAAAAATCTAGATTCGCCATGTTCAAAAATACTAAAATTGTCATGATCTATAAACTAAAATTTCCATGATGGAGTACTAAAAATTGTCATGATCCATGAATTAAATTTGTCGTGGTTAATTACTAAAAATTGCCATGGTGAATTAATAAAATTTGACATGAAAAATAGTTGAAAATACAACGGTAGCTTTAAACGTAGAAAAAAAATTTAGATAAAACATATCATGGCAAATTTAGTGTAAATTATATGACAACTAAAGTGTAAATATCATGGCAACTTTTGGCCAATAAAAGTCATGGAAACATATCAATATGGGATCTAGTTTTAAAGATCTCGTCGAGACGGATTTAATGGTGAAAACAGATTTTTAATTGGATTTCTAATTAAGAGATAAAACATTTTTAAGTCCGAAAAACAAAAAAAAAAATCGCTGATCTCATGTGTATGATGTGGCAAGATGGGTAGTGATAGGAGCGTTTGGACCATGTTACTTAGCGCCACACGTGTGAGCATTATCATTTTAGGTTGAACTATTGTACTACTTGGCGGGTTTATCTTTTGGAAACGTGTCGAAGGATGTGGTGTGCAAATGGATCTAAGCAGCTAATACACAACTGATGTCAATTCAAAATGACAATTGGCTACCTTCTTCTACTTCATATCAGACAATTGCCGGTTCGACACTTCGAGATTCGTGCCATGATTTCTATTTATTGGCAAAATTTGTCTTGTTCCAAAGTATTACATGATGTTTCATTGGGTTGTTTTTTCTTGTTTCAAAGTGCATCATAATGTGTAATTTTGTACCAACAAATTCAGTTTGAAACAAGTGCACTCTTATTTACTGGTAAACAACAAAACATCATGATACACTTTTAAATGAGACAAAGATCCGATAAAACATTATGTCAGACTATGAAAGAAAACAAAATTTGTCACGAACTAGGAAATATGGTACGAATCTTGAAGCCGTGACGAACGATGGATACATGCACAAGATGTCCTGTGCATGGTAAAATATTATTTCTCTTTGAGCAGCCCTATTTTCCCTCCCAAATGCAGACCATCACATGAACTCGTCGATGTTTATGGCCTTTTCACGTGGAATTAGCCTTTTCCGGTGAACTACATTATTGTACGTGCATCTTAATTTTTGGATAAACCCACTCATTTCTTTCTTCCACTTGTCACCGATGATGCTAATTGGTTGATTGCAGGGGTGATCTCCATACAGATAGCCGGTGACTATACCGACCGACTTGAGGTCGTCGGGGATGGCATTGATCTGGTCTGCCTCGTCAAGTGCCTTCGCAAGAAGCTTGGTTGCGCCGTTATTCTACAGGTGGAGGAAGTGAAGGCCAAGAAAGAGGATCCTAAGGATGAGGTAGAGAAGCCTCAGGAGAAGATTCAACAGTGTTACCCTGGTTGCTACCACCAGCACTGCCCGTCGCGTCCACAAGTGGTCGTTTATGACGAGTCTGATGCTTGTTCCATCATGTAATTTTCTAGAGACGATCTTGCCAACGAGACAAGTCAAGCAGTTGAGAAGAATAAAAAAGCGTCATTATTAAAAAATTCAAGGGGTCTTGGTTGTGTGCATTGCTAGATGGAGTAGAGACAGAAACATGGATCATTTCGTTGTGTAAAAAAGAACTTGTAGGCGAGCCATTAGCCATCAAGAAACTCAGTTGTAAATGCTTCTATTTTTCTAAAAAACTTAATGTACGATGTTTTTCTTCATAAACACGATAGGTTTTTATGACATATGTCACAGGGAAGCCTTATATATGTGTAGTTTGTGTGAGATAGCGGAAACATCTTGTCCTCGGTGCGAGGGGACGTGTTACTTGTTATAGGCATGGGCACAATATCCCTGAGCGCATAGATCGGGCGAGAGTTGATATTTGAGAGGAGATTACATCCTTGGAGAAGAAGAGATAGAAGTAGTTACAATAGATAGATATTGAGCTAACTACCTAGTCTATCTGGACCACGCCGTAGGACTCCTGGTGGGTCTCCAATATGTGACTTGATAAGGTGTTTAACACCCTTACTTAATCACGACTTCATCAAGTTGAGATTATGCTCGAAGTCTTCATAACTTCTTGTAGGCAACGGTTTTGTGAATCCATCTGCAATTTGATCTCTGGAATGCACAAACAGAATGTCAAGCTGCTTCGTAGCAACTCTTTCTCTCACAAAGTGAAAGTCTATCTCAATATGCTTTGTTCTGGCATGAAAAATTGGATTGGCAGACAGGTAAGTAGCACCAAGGTTATAACACCATAAACATGGAGCTTGAGTACTTTGTACACCAAGTTCCTTCAATATGGATTGTACCCATATAATCTCAGTTGTAGCATTGGCTAATGCCTTGTACTCCGCCTCTGTACTGGACCGAGACAGTAGCTTGTTTTCTTGCACAACATGATATTAGATTAGGGCCAAAAAACACTTCAAAACCACCAGTTGAGCGCCAGTTATCTAAGCATCCAGCCCAGTCAGAATCTGAGAAGGCACTAACAAGTGTTGATGATGACTTACTAAAATTGAGACCAATATTAAGAGTGTTTTTGACATATATAACTATGTGTTTTGCAGCAGTCCAATGAACTGTAGTGGGTGCATGAAGAAACTGGCAAACTTTGTTAACAAAAAGGAAATTTCAGGTCTAGTAAGTGTCAAATATTGAAGTGCACCTACTAGACTTTTGTATTTTGTGCTGTCATATTGGCTCAGAAGCTGTCCCTCTGTAAGAGATAACTTTTCTGAATTTGACATTGGAGTGGGTGAGGGTTTACAACCTTGTAAGCCGGCCTTTTTTTACCAGATCCATTGCATATTTTTCCCGAGAGAAATGAAGTCCATCCTCATGTTTCTTCACTTCAATCCCTAGGAAACAGTCCAAGTCTCGAAGATCCTTGAGAGCAAACTCTGCACCAAGATCCTTCAAAAGTCTTGTGATGACCTCATCAGATGAACTTGTAATAATGATGTAATCAACATATATGAGAACAAATATGTATGTGTTATTGTTGTAAATAAATAGTGAGCAGACTTAGAAGGAACAAAGCCAAGTGTTTGCATTTTGTGATTGAGGCATGAGTACCATGCCCTTGGGGCTTGCTTCAACCCATATAATGATTTGTCAAGTTTGCACACATGAGAAGGTGCATTTATCTTCACAAACCTAGGAGGTTGCTTCATGTACACTTCCTCTTCCAGAACACCATGGAGAAACGCGTTCTGCACATCTAGTTGTCTGAGAGTCCAACCCTTGGAAACAACAATAGAAAAAACAAGATGGATGGTGGAAGCTTTTACAACGGGACTGAAAGTGTCCTCATAATCTAGACCATACCACTGTTTAAATCCTTTTGCAACAAGTCTAGCATTGTAGCGATCAATGGTTCCATCAGATTTCTTTTTAATCCTGAATACCCACTTGCAATCAATGAGATTTTTACCTTGTTGTGGAGGAACCAAATGCCATGTTTTATTTTTTGCAGTGGCAGTACTCTTCATCCATGGCCTTCTTCCATTTATCATCACCAAGTGCTTCTTCAAGTGTACGTGGTTCAGCTGTAGAACAAACCATCCCATATTTGGTTACATGTTTGCAATTAACAGGTTGTATAACCCCTTGTTTTAGTCGTGTACGACGTGGAGGTAGTGTGGTCGAATCTCATGGCGCAGAAGATCCAGTAGGATGCACATGAGTTGCTGCCATAGCTGATCCCGAGACAGGATGTGGAGCAGCAGCGATGGGATCCACCTGAGCCGGATCTTCTATGGCGGTTGATGAAGAGACATGCGACGTAGAGGCCACAGAAGATCCCGTCCTGCAATCCTCATCATTGTCGCATGCTTGCGTGGGCTGGCCAGGATCAGCACGGTATCCAGCGTCTGCTGGGCGACACAGGTTGCGCCGTTTGTAGCAAACCGACTGGGCCGGGAAGCGAGTCACGACTGGTCTAGCAGCGGGCCACCAAGTGGCAGCATCTGGTTGGTGCGGGGCGGGGGATGCACTGCCCCTAGTCATGGGTCACCGCATGTTAGGCTCGAACCCGCTCGTAGCCGTACGCCCGACCGCACCTGGCGGGGCTCCTGGCGTGGATCTCAAAGCGGATTCCGCTGGACCGCTTGACGCGTCTGCGCGCGTAGATTTCTAGGAGGGGATGCGGCTGCCACATCTTGCGGCGTGGATCCTGAAGGGGATTTGTCCCCCACGCCGGAGCAGATGAAATATGGCTCCGTGGAGCTGATTTCTTCACCATTTTGACTTTTGTTTTTGGTGTGCTCTCCCGCATCATCACAAGGCTCATGCATAGTATTAAGGTTAGTCAACATTTGATCATCACAGTTATTACCCCTTGATCAATACCAGTGAGGTGAGGTGTCAAAATAACAACTTCTTTGCAAAGGAGTGCTCCGACATTAGGGTGGAGATCGGCAAAGGGAAACTTGGTCTCGTCAAAAACAACATCATAAGAGATGTAGACACGACCAGCAAAGACATCCAAACATTTGACACCCTTGTGTTGATAATTATACCCAACAAAAACAACTGTTCGGAATGGAACATGAGCTTGCGATTGTTATAGGGATGAAATTTGGCCGACAAGCACATCCAAAAACACGATGATATTTATAGTCTGGTTTGACATGAAGAAGCCTTTCTATGGGAGTTTCATGGTTTATAACATGGCTAGGGAGCACGTTGATGATGTGCACGGAGGTAAGAAAAGCCTCATCCCAAAACTTAAGGGGCAAGGAAGCACCGGGAGGAGAGCTAGACGAACTTCAACGATGTGTCTATGCTTTCGTTCAGCAGACCCGTTTTGTTGGTGAGCATGTGTACATGACACATGGTGAGATGTGCCAAGAGTTTGGAAGAAGGAATTCAACTTTTCATATTCCCCTCCCCAGTCGGACTGGACAACAATGATCTTGCTATCGAATTTGCGTACAACAAGTGCTTGGAAGTTCTGAAACACTTGGAAAACATCGGATCTTTTCTTAAGAAGATAGATCCATGAAAATTTTCTGTAGTCATAAATGAAGCTAACGTAATATGTGTGTCTACTAACAGAACTAGGGGCAGGACCTCAAACATCTGAAAAGATTAATTGCAATGGTTGGGTAGACACACTAGTAGAAATAGGATAAGGCAATTAATGACATTTTGCTCTTTGGCATGAATCACAAACGGTTTCAACAATGTGCTCACCAAAAAATGGGAGCTTATTTTTTCTAAGGAATCTCTCAACTAAAGAAAATAAGCAAGTACTAAGCGATCGTGCCATCGTGTTGATGAAAGTTTGACAATACCATAAGCTTGTTTATTGAATCTTGTAAACTCCGAAAGCAACGGGTAAAGCCCTCAAACACATCTACCTCAATAGAGAATTTTCTTTGTGGCCTTGTCCTTCATCAAAAAGAAAAAAAAGGATGAAACTCAAGGAAGACATGATTGTCAAGAGCAATTCTATGAACAAAAAGAAGATTTTTGTGGGCATTAGGGACATGCAAAAGTTTTCCTAAGACCAATGTGACGTACCCTCATACCTGCACCATTGGTCGTGTGAATCTGGAACTTGCCGTGGTACTTCTCATAGACGGTCACCTTCTCGAGCTCACCGGTAAGATGGATGGTGAGCACCACTATCAAGGTACCAGCTAGTTTTGACGTCATAGGAGCCCTCGACGGAGGCTTCAACCTTCTCCTCATCCTCGGAGGAAGCTTCATCTTCATCAAATATGTACCAACAGTCTTTGGCAAAGTGCCCAAGCTTCCCATAGATCTGACAATGCACGGCATCCGGGCACGACTTGCTGGACCCACCGTGGCTGCCCTTGTTGTTGGAGGAGGAAGGGCGACCGCCACGGGAGTTGGAGCCAGATGTGTTGCCATCGCCGCCAGGCTTGCCCTT
Organism: Hordeum pubiflorum; assembly: GCA_000582825.1. Classification (NCBI taxonomy): domain Eukaryota; kingdom Viridiplantae; phylum Streptophyta; class Magnoliopsida; order Poales; family Poaceae; genus Hordeum; species Hordeum pubiflorum. Next base: position 19,148 of record CBMN010756607.1, read on the forward strand.
GGAGCAAGGAGGAGCATAGTGGCATGAGGAGTAGCCGCCACGGCCGCTGGTTGCGGCATTCGCGGACGATTTGAAGCCACCCGATCCATGGAACATGGCCACACGTTGATGAAAGTTACTGAGCATGGCAAAAAGTTCGTCGAGGGAGACCGGGGTGGTGCGGACATTGAGGGCCGGGAACAAGGATTGATACTCCATGTCGAGACCATGGAGGATGTAGGAGATGAGCTTGTCGTCCGGGAGAGGCTTGCCGACGGCCGCCAATTCGCCGGCGAGACCACGCATATGGGCGAAGAAGGTGGCCACCGATTGGGTGCCCTTCTGTGCGCTCACCAGGGACGTGCGGATGTTGTTGACACGACTCAAGGACTGAGACGAGAACATGCCCGCGAGCATGGACAAGAGTGCGTGCGTCGTGGTGATCGCGGTCACCTGCATGAGCACATCCTTGGAGAGGTTTTTCAATAGGTAGCCCAACACTTGCTGGTCCTCAAGGACCTAGAGCGGGTGGAGAGGGTTGAGATTAGAGGATTCCTTCCCATCCTTGTCTTTGGAGGTGAGGAACTTGGTCGGCTCCGGTGTAGTGCCCTCGGCATAGCCGAAGACCCCCGCACCCCTTAGCTCCGGCGTGATCTGCGTGCCCCAGAGGACATAGTTGATGTGTGTTAGCCTCTCCGTGACTTGGCCATTGAGGTTTGGCTGGGAGGCGCCAGAGGAATACATGGTTGGAGGTTTGGCTAGATGGTTTGGAAAAGCATAGCTCTGACTACCATGTGCGATGGCGGAAACATCTTGTCCTCGGTGCGAGGGGACGAGTTACTTGTTATAGGCAGGGGCGCAATATCCCTGAGCGCATACATCGGGAGAGAGTTGAGATTTGAGAGAAGGTTACATCCTTGGAGAACAAGAGATAGAAGTAGTTACAGTAGATAGATATTGAGCTAACTACCTAGTCTATCTTGACCATGTCGTAGGACTCCTGGTGGGTCTCCAATATGTGACATGAAAAGGTGTTTAACTGTTTGTATTTCTGTATTTGAAGTTGTTTTCTGAGTCCCAACTTGATGTTGCAACTTGCAAGATTATGCGCAAAAAATAAAACATCAAATTGAGAAAACCCGCACATAAAAGTTGGTGACGCAGTAGAGAATGCGACACCTAACACGCATGCAGTTCCCATGGAGACCATGTGTTGCCTATTGGATCCATCACCCATGGCGTCTGACACACATTGGTCTTGTTCGTTCAGGTTCATCTGCACTCGAAACGCATCTTCACCTTCCATGATGGTGTGCTCCTCTACCAACGAACAATACCTCTACCAACGAGCATTCTACTTGACGCAAAGGCGAGGAGAAGTGGCTGTGGAAAGTGATGTTGTGCAATTTTCATGTCATTTGGTTCGGAATGAAGAAGATATGTGACTACAGTGGTGATGCATAGGAGTGGCACGCGATTGAGGTTGTACATTGATATGTCTTCATGGCCGTGGAGACCTTCGAATAGTGCGATTTCTTCGTCTATAATCAAACTCTAAAATTTAGCTCCTTAAATGCCTCCTGAAACCTTAACAACACAAATTCAAGAAGCTTAAAAGGTGGAGTTAACTTAACTCACTGAAAATATTTCTTGCCTATTCTTCTATTTTTTAGTTTAGGGCATCTTCAACACGGACTCTCAAACCGCCCGCAACCGTCTGGACCGCGCGATCCGGACGTATTTTGCCATCCAATGCGGTCTTGTATCGGTCCGCTCGGCGGTTCGGACATCATTTTTCCCGCAAACCGGATTGGCTTTGTGGGCGTCCGAACCGCTGCCACACATGCGTTCAACAACCTTGGCCCAACCAAACCCGCTTCCTCGCCCGCGCCCTTTCCCGCTGATATGTCTCCAATGTATCTATAATTTTTGATTGTTGCATGCTATAATATTATCATTCTAG
>CBMN010756615.1:0-13243 GCA_000582825.1 Hordeum pubiflorum
CCAGGACAACTACCATGCCAATTCCAACATGATCGAGGATCGTCAAGTCCCATGGGACCCTGGAGAGCAATTCGTGACAACGTCTTGGGGACAAGCCATGTTTCAAGGAGGAAGGGGTGTTAGCGACCCTCTCATAGGAGGCCCAGCTACAGCCCATGGGAACCAAGGCCCGACCCAACTACTTGCTCAACCTACAAAGGGGACACAAGCGACCACGAGGAACCCATCCTGGCTGGGATCAGAAAGAACCGGCGGCGGCTGTCGCGTGTATCTTTTCCCCTCTGTAGTTCTTCTTCTTCCTCAAGCTCTCCTGTAATCGCCACCATATCCGATTCCTCCATCGATCATTGAAAGAGTGGTAGTGGGTACCTAACAGAAGGGGGGTTGGGTTCCCGAGATCTGCACAGTCAACATGGCTATGCTTGCTCGTCAGGGGTGGAGATTGCTACATGACCCGGAGTCTCTATGCAGTAGAGTGCTAAAGGCCAAATACTTCCCGTGCAACAGCATTCTTGAGGCTACGCCGGCTTTTGGCATTTCCTATTCCTGGAGGAGTATCTTAAAAGGCATGGCGCTACTCAAAGAGGGACTCATTTGGAGGGTGGGAGATGGGTCGAACATCAAGACTTAGGAGGACCCTTGGCTTTCGGATGGGGACACTCGAAGGCCTAGAACACCAAAAGACTCGTCTCCTTTCCGCAAAGTGGCTGATCTTATTGACCCAATTTCTAGTGGTTGGGATGTTGCAATGGTCCAAGACACCTTTCAGGCTAAGGATGTAAAGTCAATCCTTTCCATTAGCATTTGTGATGGGATGGAGGACAACCCTGTGTGGCATTTTTGATCCAAAAGGAATATTCTTAGTAAAGTTCGCCTACAAAGTTGAAATCATGCCGAGGGACTGGAAGAGTGGGAGGGAGACGACTACCTCCGTGGAGTAAAAGGGTGCATCACTGAAACTTTTAACTGGAAGTAATTTTGGAAGTTGCGGGGCCCCAATAAGTTCAAAATGCTCGTGTGGCGCCTTGCTAACAATAGTTTGGCAAACGTGATGAAAATTCCATGGCTGGGAGTGGAACTGGACACAACCTAGCTTGTGTGCCACCGGTTAAATGAGGACGGCACCCACATTTTTCTTAAGTGTAAGAAGGTAAAAGAATGTTGGAGCAGGCTGGCATTGGGTGATCTCAAGGAAACCTTGCTGCAACACAACTCCGCTCATTGGATGCTTGCTAAACCGTTGAAAGCACCCAGCCGAGGGCTCTTGTCATGATGTGCGAATGGTTTGAAGTTAGGAACAATGCCAATGCAGGGGAGTAGGTTTCTAGTCCTCGGAATGTTTACCATCGGATGGCAAAGCTTGAGACAGAGTTCATGCATTCGGTCCAAACGAAGAAACAACCAAAGAAGCCGGCGTTGCACAAGTCGTCAAAGCCTCCTCATGATCATGTGAAAAAAAATTGATGGGGATTTTAGCAAAGGCTCAAATTCTAGAGGCTGGGTCTATGTGATTCGCAACCAGGCGGGCGATTTTGTGTCTGCTGGTGTGGAAAATATGTGCACATGAGGGATGCACTTCATTCTGAGGCAGTAATATACCTTGCTACTATCGATGGGGCTATTTGGCGCAAACCGAATTATCTTCGTGTCTGATGCTTCCAATCTGGTGAAGGCGCTGAACAACAAGTTGTTTGATATGGCAATGACGTCCTGGTGAAGGAGGCTAGGAGCTTATGTGTTTTAAACTCCGAGTCTTTCAAATTATCATTTAGTAGTCGGGTTTGTAACACGGTAGCCCATGAACTTGTCCGAGTTGGGATGAAAAGTGTGTCCTTGGACTGGTTTTGGGTGGATGATGCCCCCAGTAGCTTTTTTTTTTTGCAAGAAAACTTCTAATCTGTTCATCTTCAATCATGACAGTACAACGAACATAAAAAATAATAAAAAATACATCCAAATCCGTAAACCACCTAGAGACGACTACAAACATTTAAGCGAGACGAAGGCGCGCCGCCGTCATCGCCCCTTCCTTGCCCGAGCCGGACAAAACTTATTGTATAGTGGACAGTCGGAAAGTCGTCGTGCTAAGGCTCCATAGAACTAGCGCACCGTCGTTGAAGAGTAGCGCAGATCAGAAGCATCCAATCTGAAGACACACAAACGTAGATGGACGGTAACCAGATCCCAGCAAATCCACCAAGGACAGATCCGCCGTAGACACACCTCCACACGCTCATCGATGATGCTAGACGCACCACTGAGACGGGGGCTAGACGGGGAGAACCTTATTCCATCTTTAGGGAGCTGCCATCGTCTCCTCTTCCCGAGCAGGAGACAAAACCTAACAAAACTCGAAGGGACATCTAAAATGGGACCCCTCCTGCCGGCAAGGATCGGGATTCACCGCGCCGCCATGGCCTTAAGGCCACCGTAGACGAGGCGGACCGGTGGCGGCAACATGAGGCTGAGGAACCCTAGCTTTTTTTGAGGAGGAGGTTGCTGCATTATTCAGTAGCATTGTAACCTAATTAGCCAGCGACTTTGTTGTGCCTGAAGTTTTATGGGATGACCTATTCCCCTAAAAAACTCCAAAAGCTCCTGTGAAGACCTTCTCATAAAAGTGGTTATACAGTATGACCGTATAATTTATAGGAAGTTGTCAGATAATAACTTTTCTCAATTCTTGTAAAGCACTTTCGTAAAGTTTTTATTTAATTTTTAGTTAAACAATCTTAGCTAATGGCTCAGGGTCCGCATGCCATTGACATGTGTGATGGTGACCGGCGAGGTATGGTGTGGGGCGGCAGCGTGGCGAGGCGGTGGCCCGTTGTGGCGACTGTGCAGCGGCGGCCTAACGTGGTTGCAGCGCGGCGAGGTGGTGGCCGGCCTGATGGCGCGGTGGCACCTGGCGGCGCAGTGAAGTTTCAGGTGGTTTTGTAACCGCCAAAAATTCACTGTAGGGACAATCTTCCTGTATATTTACAGTAAGGAGGGTGCTTTTACGTGGTGCTGTATTTTTTTTTCTATTTACGGGAGCTGTCGAAGAGCTTTTTTGCCCCTACTTTCTATAAACATTAGTTATTTTAGGTGTACATTAGCTGTTGAAGTTGCTCTAAGTAGGACTACCTGATTGATCCATCCATCTAATAACTGTTTGCTCGTGTGTTCACCCGGCCAGAGCAACACGTGAGTTGTCAATGCACGACGAATAATAAGTCTGCGTGTCTGATATATATGGAGATATATATGGAACTTTGTGTTGCGTGTCATGCCAACACGGACGCACATTCACACGAAGTAGCTCGTTGTTGGATGGTTAGAAAGATAATGATGTCCTCAGCCCATCATGATTCAAGTCCTAGATTTGACATTGATATTCGTATTTTTTCTGAATTTATTCTAGGCTTTTCACGATGTTATTTTCGTCAACTACGAGGTGCGTGTGCTGACTTCTTCAATCTTAAGATGTTATGTCGCCCAGTCTCTAGGAGGTGCTCATAGGGATATGGTGTGCGTGCGTGCGTTCATTGTGATCAGTGCATGCTCGTGTATATGAGCGACTTCGATTGTACCGTGTTCTCAGAAAAAAACATGATTCACTAAATCTGCATGCTGAGTAGAGCCAATTTTGACATATGCACTCTTCATGTAAAAATTAGGAAAAAAGTCACTGGTGTTAAGTGGGGCAGGATCCGTACTCGCCCCCTTATATGGGCTATTGTCCTTGTATGTAGTGCACAATACTTTGAGCGAGTAGTAATTTTGGGCGTAGGGAGTATCATCCTACCAGTTCTCTACATAGTGGAACGGAGGAGCCCATAAGCATGGTTTTAGATCTCTGTGACCATTTGAGAAGGCGATAGGGTTCCCGGGTTCCCCTCCTGTGGTTGCCATGGCCAATAGGGGTGAGATGAGCGGGGAGCTCTTATTTCCTGAGTACAGGGTGGCATGAACTGGGAGCTCTTATTTACGGACTATGTGTTGTCTCTTAGTACCACATTGTTGTTTCAAAGATCATCAATTCGTTAATTTCAATCACAAAAGGACAACACAGTTGGTTTGCTCCTGATCTTAATAGTTGATTTCATACTGTTGAGTAACCGATCCATGGTCCTAAATGAAATACTCTTTCATTTAGCACCATCGACCAGTTACAAAGATAAAGGTATCCTAATTAATTATATGTAATTAATTCATAACAATCTGAAAGGGAAAGCATGGAACAGATTCAACATGGGAATGAAGTACGTATCCGATGGACAAGGACATCACGATAGTTTCTCCCTTCTTCTTGGCACCGTTAGGCACATGAGCCAAAATTCATCAATAATTCCACACGCATGCACGAACCGAGCACGCCGTGGAATGGCACCCGGTGCACCTGCTACCTTGGTATGCTAGTATGCTAGGCATGCATTACTATAATTAAGTCGTTTGAAATTTTATTTGGTAGGTCGATTTCGGCCGCCTTCTTTCTTCTTCGACGAGGACCAAATCTTATTGAAATATGTTGCTAAACATCTCTAGATTGGCATGCATGCGCTAGTACTCCACGCATGCGCCCGTGAACTGATCGAAATTTGTGCTGCTTGGACCATGCGTTCGGGTCAAGTTCTTTTAATAATCTTTGGACCCTTGCTATGCTCGACGTCGACGGCAGCGTGCCCAGCTACGACACTGCAAGCACGCGCGGAGCGATTCTGTTCGGTGAAACCAGCAAGTGTCGCAGTTACCTAGTCGGAAAAAACGGCGGCAACTTGACCTCACTCAGCGCATGCCTATAAAATGGGGACCCATGCAGCAGCATGAGCCACCACGCTCACGCAGCACAATATCCTCACACTGTCACGCATACAACAAAGAGGTCGAGCCGATCCAGGCAAATGGCGACCAAGAGCGTTCTCCTCGCCGTCCTCCTCCTCGTCGTCAGCCTCGCGCCGCATGCTGCAGAGGCGGACAAGCAGCCTCCACTGGCCCTCGTCGCCGGCGTGGTGCCATGCAGCGCGGGGAGTTCCATCAACGTGGCCGCGGTTCCGCCGTTCCCGAGTAAGGACCTCCCATGCTTCTTCCCTAATGCCACCTAATGATTGCAACTGTTTTCCGGAGTCCGGACATCTTAACTATCATTTGGTTTGATTGTTGGCTCCGGGCAGACGCCGCCGTCCAGATGGTGTGCGGCGGCAGGGTGGTGGCCGGCACGAAGGCGGACGACAGCGGAGCATTCACCATGAACATGGGCCCGGCCACCTCGTCGTTGCTCGCCCCTCTGCTCGGCAACCAGTGCAAAGTGGTGGTCGTCACCCCCCTTGCCGCGTGCAACGCATCCCTGGCCAGCGTCACAGGGACGCTGGCCGCACCGGTGCAGCTACTGGGTGCTGACAGTGGCAGCGGCAGCGGCGGCCTCGGAGGACTTGGCGGCCTAATTGGCCTCATCGGACAGATCGTGGGCGGCCTCCTCGGCGGCATCCTTAACATCATCCCCTTGCCTTTCTCCGTCGTCTAGATGCTTGGTACATCACCGGCGCCTTTGTCCATCGATGGCACGGCGGAATTATAATATAATTGAAATCAATACGTGCGTCTGGGACCAACCTACCGATGGATCCAACTATCCCCCTTCTTATCTAAATCTACCCCTGTGGTGTATGTGTTACCGCTTCTAAGAAGCACATAAGTAAAGCATATTTCGTAATACTCTGAGAGTATATGGTGTGAGCGATGTTCCTTTGTGAAAAATAAAGCTACGTGTGTGATTAGTTGTGTATGTGATTGGTTGTTTGCTTAAATATCAGCTAACTTCTTTGTGGTCCTCGTACAAAGTTGGGTCTCACTGGGAAATACACAGGAGCACCTGGGTGCTCCACCCCCAATATGAATATTAAATTCAAAAATATCAGGAAAAAGCCTAAAATCTTGGGATATCAATCTTGAGTGTCCAATCTATTCCCATGTGAAGTTTCATGCAAAAATATCAGAAAATATACCGTGACGAATAAAATACAGTCCGACCTACAGTCCATCCAAACAAAAAAATTTATACATATTTTTTTTTGTCTTTTTGCTGAGAATCCGAGGGATACCATTTTGCACGAAACTTCACACGGGAGTATATTGGGCACCCGGGTTTGATACCCCAAATCCCATGATTTTTTTAGTTTCCCGGTAGTTTTCTGAATTCAATGTTCATATAGGGAGTGGAGCACCCAGGTGCTCCAAATCCTTTTCTGGTCTAACTGGCACTATATACACAACAATTTTAACATGGTGGTAGTAGTTACTTAGACCCACTGAAATCAACGACTTAAATCTATTATATACTCTTACTTCTCATGTGAAAAAAGGAGGTAAAAAGGGTCATGTTAAAATTGCTCTTATATGCAGCAAATAAACGGTAAAAGGTCACCTTTTCTATGAAATCTTGTAGAAAGTGACGCTACTCCCTCCATTCTGGTTTAAAAGGCCTGGTGAATCCCTAAATCCGCAATACGATCATTATAAAATAAACTATATTCCATCGGTCTTCTAATAGAAGGCCTATAAATATTGTGTGAAGTTCACAAAAGTTATACCATCAGAAATTATAATATTTGAAGTCTCTCATGTTATCTTTTCCATAATATAACTTGTGCTAGGTTGACCAAACCATTGATCTAGGAATACAGGAACATCGTGTGGGCTTTTTAAATTGGAACGAAGCTAGTATGTGACACATGCAAGCTAAGTGCTAACCATAGCCGCATGATTTCGATGGTAGCGAAAACTGTGATTTAATCGTATGATTACAGAAGTATGAGAGTTGGACCCTAACAAACTAGAGATAGGACTCATAGAGCAATTCTCCTAGACTTGGAAAGTTCCCCACTAATACAATACTACTAGCAGCAACAATTAGGCGACATGTTGCAGTCGATCTTGCCTTGCAAAATCAATAATGTGCTGGTTAGGAGAGGAGGATGGTGGCAGCCAGAGCGCTGCCGGTAGCAGTAATGTAACACCACCATTGCTATTATTTTTACGGATTCTTCTATGAGGTTATGTTCCTGTGGTATGGACCCTTGTGAAGCGGTTGTTGATACGTCTCCAACGTATCTATTTTTTCAAACACCTTTACTCTTATTTTGGCCTCTAATTTTTATGATTTGAGTGAAACTAACTTGGACTGACGATCTTATTAGCAGGACTATCGTGATGTAGTTTTTTGTGCAGAAATAAAAATTCTCGAAATTGGACGAAAATATAGGAGCAAAGAAGTACCAAAGGGGAGCCACCATGGGCCCATAAGCACAGGGGGCACGGCCACCCCCCCTCCCCCCACGCCACGCCACCCGGGCTTCTGGGGCTCCTGGTTATCGTCCTGACCTACCTCCCATACTATAAGTTCACATCTTTGGAGAAAAATCAGAGAGAAAGTTTTATCATGTTTTACAATACAGAGTCGCTGCCACCTTTTGTTCTTCATCGGAAGCCCTAATCTGGAATCCGTTTGTGGTCCGGAGAGAGGAAACCATCGCCGTTGTCCTCATCAACCCTTCTTCATCAACAATTTCATGATGACCAGTCATGTGTGAGTAATTTCCTTGTAGGCATACTGAAGGTAGATGGAGTTGGATGAGATTTCATATGTACTTATGTCAATTTGTTATGGCTTGATCCGTAGTATCCACTTTATTCTGAGATTGATGTTCCTATGACTTTGCTATGCTTAATACTTGTCACTAAGGCCAGAGTGTCACGATTTCAGATCTGAACATGTTATGCTTTCATAAATATATTTGCGTTCTTAATCTTACCCGCAAGTTGGATGTACCTGTTATCGTTTTAAACCTTAGACCTCCAAGGTGACCTCGAATTGTGATATCAACGGGGATGACTTTATCTTGGAGATTTAGTGTATTCAATGTGTATTAATGCTTTGTTTCAGTTCAGTATTAAAATGAGCACCTTAATTACCTTTGGTTTCCGTTAGGATCCTGCTGCCACGGAAGGGTAGGACAAAATATATTATGCAAGTTCTTATCACAAGCACGTATGACGATATACGAAATACATGCCTACATATGATTGTTGAATTTGAGCTATTGTGTCTCGATTTAGTTTGTGACAGTCACATATTGAATCTCATCTGAATATCTATCACCACTCCATGCCTACGTTTTCATACTATTGCCTTTGCTCAAGTTAGTACTACTCTGTTGCTTAGGATTTTTTTTACTACTGCTGCATTCTCGCCCTCCTCAAGACCCAGCCTGGCCACCCCTCAAGCGCCCGCCAGCGTCATCCTCCACGACAGCCGGGCGCCATGAGAGCTAGTGACAAAGAAGAAAATGATGAGAGAGGGCACAAGTAGAAAACAGACTCCCGTTGCTCCTCGCCCCCTCTGCCACAGATTTGTCGGTGCCGCCGCGCACAGGAGAGAGACGATGATGGGGAATGTGAGGTTTCGCGCTTTGTGTCGGAGGTGAGGGGAAGAGAAAAGACAGAAAACGTTTCGCGCGATGCGGGCGCGGGCGTGATTGGCGCCGTCCCCCAGTTTTTCGCGGTTGATGACAGCCTCGTTTTTGTGAAATATTTGCAGCATCCATCTTCCGTTATCCCTCCTTGCCTTTGTACCAAACGGGGACAGCCACTGAAAAAATGGCCATCCCCATCCCAGGAAGGGATAGCCCTGCATCCAAACACATATTTATACTTAAATTTGGAGCATGATATAACATTTGCCATCGTTCGATCGCAATTAAACGGTTGTGAGGGCTTTCGTTTGGTCTCCCTTCCAAATAACGTCCGTCAGTCATCGTTACCGAAATAAGTTTGATGCCGCCGACGTAGAGTCCCGTGACGTGAATCCTGTATGCATGACCCAGTAATGGAATCAGTGGTGGCCAAGCTCATGTCGGGGCAATGGACGATGTGCGAAATCAAACAGCAGGAGCCAGCAATCTAGGATCGATCGTGCTGGGTCCTGGCCTTCTCAGCTCGGCTGGCCAACATGCATGCCTACTACAGTACTTACCTTTAATCAGCAGCAGCCTACCCTAACAGTCAAATACTCCTGGAAATAGCACACATGACTAGACGAGGAAGGAGTGCACATAGTACGTAGTGTAAAAGCTGTGGGCGATGGGGCCGACGGTGGTCGGATCGTACTCGTGCGTGCGTTGTGTGCCACCGGGTAAATCATCCAGATCCAGAATAAATAGCAGGTGAGTTGTTTGTTGAAAAATCGTTGGCCTAGTGTGTGCGTGTGCGCATTCTAATCATCAAGGGAGCTGCTGATCTATTTGCCTAATTTCAACAGTTAGAGCATCTACAGCCAGGCATCCCAAACCCACATCATACATTTAGACGGTCACCCGGCAACTGACCGGTCATGAAATTTCGATCTAGCCGGACGCCTCTAAAGGGCCTCAAACGCCCTGGTTGACCGGGATCCCTCATGTTCAACCTAAATATAAGGCGGATATGGGGGCGTCCGTGCGCTCGCCACGTCTGCCTGACCCGTGTTGGCCCGCATCGGTCCCATATATATTCGTCCCCATCCGCTCATTGGACCAAACCCTCGCCACTTCACTCCACTCCCCTCCACTCCCATCCGCCACCCAAGCTCATCGGGAGCAGGCGGTCTGCCATGGGAAGAAGAGGATAAGGGCCGCCGAGGCCCGTATCGCGGCGAAAATGGCGGCGGCAGAGGCGATTGATGTGACCTCGTGGGTGGCCGCAGAGGAGTAAGCCATCCGCACCCGCATTGTAAAGAAACAGCAGCAGAGGAACACGCGTGCCCTCGCCCGAGAGCATAATCGAGCGATCCGTGAAATGGCCGGACTGCCATCGAAGAAGGAGAAGCAGGACAATGATGACGAGGACAGCTCCGACGATGAACAGATCCGGCTCGAAACCTACTGCGTCTTCTTCTAGTACTTTTGTGAGAACGACGCCAAGAGCGCCAGGAAGTCAAGGGCAGTCGTGGATGATCTTCATCATAGTTAAACATGCCAACTTTTATAGTCCGATGACATGTTAGTACTGATGGAGTAGCCAGATGAGGTGTAAGATGTAGTTGCATGAGATATTATGTTTGAGGTGCCCGGTTGTGAGAAGGCAAATTTAAGACTTGACCGGTCAGTGTTCGCCGACGCACCTGGACCCGTCCCCGGACGTTTGAGGATTCGGATTTGCCAAGTCCAGTACAACCGGATCCCTCATACCCGTCTCAAACGCCTTGCCGGGCCATCCGGTCACTGTCCGATCACAAAATGTCGACCCAGCCGGAGCTCTCAAACCTCGAACAACCGCCCGGGCTGATCGGCACCCCTCATATCCAGCCCGAATATGAGGCGGATATGAGGCGGCCTGGGCGCGCCCGCCACATCAGCCAGGCCCACCGCCGGCCTACCCTGACCCAACAAAACCCCATCTGGCGCAAACCCTAGCTCAGTTCACTCCGCTCCGCTCCACTCCGCTCCGCTCCACTCCGCTCCGCTTCCCCGACTCTCCACTTTCCCCAATCCATCGAATCCGTAGCGCCGGCGAGCATGTCCAACACCGGCAGCCACTCCGACGACAGTGAGGATGACGAGGAGGAGCTGGCGCTCCGTATTGCGCTTGAGCGCTCGCGGGTCGATACGGGCGGCAGCTCTAGGTCCGGTGCGACGCCTCCTGTAGCCCGTCGCCACAGCATCGGCCCCAACCCTTCCCGCCCCACGCGCGGATTTGCGAGGCCTGCGCAGTGTGCTCCGCCCCGCCCGACAACCTCCTTCACCTCCGGCCGCTGCTCCGCGCGGGCAGCAGTGAGTTCTAGTGCCCGCTCCGCCGGCGGCACGGAAGCGGACTCCGGATTCGGAGGCTCGCGCCGCCCTCCGCGAGAGGCAGAGGGCACGGGAGAGGGTGTGCGGGTCCGACGCGGCTGGGCAGTCCACCCGCCGCCGCTGCGTGATACCGGTGCCCAACGAAGATGACCGTCTCCTCCAGTGGGTGTACCGTCGGTCACTGACCACGACGGAGATGAATGCCCGGCGGCTCCGTAGGATCAACGCCAATAACCTCCGGCTCGGCATTGAGCAACCCGAACGGGAGGCGGCGTTGGCAGCGGCGGAGGCGGCGAGTGTGGCCAAGCTGCGGCGCTTGCAAGACTTCATCGTCATCTCCTCCTCCTCCTCCTCCTCCTCCGACGGTTCNGACTCCGACGGCTCCGACGTCGACCCACCTCCTGATGCGGACGTCTACAGCAGGGCCGGCGACCGGAAGGGCAAAGGGCCGGCGAGTAAGTGGTGAAGCTCGCCCCCTCATCTATTATTACTATGTAGTTATTGGAATGTGTCAGATCTTTGAACTATGTCAGTTTGGTGATCTTTTTGTGATGTTTATGTGAACTATGCTCGTTTAGTATCGGTTTATATGCTTGTTTCCTGTCGATTTTGATCGTTTGATGATCTATGTATTACGTTGCATGTATATGTATGGATATAGGATGCCGGATATGAGATACGTGGGTGTGGAGGCGCAAATTTAGAAAGTGCTGTCCGCGGGCGCACCAGAGCACGTCCACGGATGTTTGAGGGGTCAGATTTTAAGTCGAGTTGTAGATGTTCTTACCCACGTACTGTGGTACTGTTACTCTATGATGTGGGCTGGAGATTCCCAAGCAGTGGCGGATCCAGTGGGGTGCCGTGGATGCCTAGGCACCCCGTACAAAAATGCTAAACTATTTTTTATCTAGTAGTGAGAGTCTAATCCTACATGTATTATAGGTTTAAAATGATAAGTTGGCATTTCTTTTTGGCTATACATGGCAATTTTTATTGTAAGTGATGAGGCTGGCACTCCCGGTTGTCAAACTCTAGGTCCGCCACTGTTCACAAGGTCACTAAAGTCACATCCGTATATATACAACAACGGGGTAAAGTATAGCAGCTGGATCCATGCACGTGACTGGCCCCGGCCATCCACTTGCAATCAGTGTTGCTGCCCACGTACGGACACCTACAAATGCACAGATGGCCCCGAAGCAACATGTGCGCATCAGTGGCCGCTGTCCTAAGACATTGGCAGGTGTAGGCCCTGCATGCATGAGTACTAGGACACACTACAAAATTTATCTGGACTACCCAACAACGCATTGCCGGGGACCCGGCCGAGTCAGCTGTACTGCCCGCTTTCATCAGTGACCGGCCTGCATGCATGCGATGCGATCTGCGCGCCGCGTAGCATGATCCAGCCCAGCGCTTGGCGCATATGAGAAACCGCGCGTCTGTGGATGTGCCTGAATCACTGGAAAAGTCCGGAAAAAGTGGTTGTTCTCGCTAGTGTCTGGAATCGTGCCCGCATGCATGCGCAATCGGTCACCATTTCATCAATTGGTGTGCTCCCTTAAGGGCACGTGATAAAGAAAAACAATACTGCTAGGAGTTCATACTTCCAGAGGAGTTGTTGGTAAAAGGTTTGTCCTAAGAGCATCTCAACGCGGATCATCAAACAGTTCACATCCGGTTAGACCGAGCAGTTAAGACATGTTTTGCCATTCAACATGTTTTTTACCTGTCCGCTATGATCGGTCCAAACGTGTATTTTTTTTTTTCACTTGGAGGCTTTACAGGAGGTCGGACATCAGCCACGTAAGACTCCGACACCCCCGACCCATTCAAATCCCCTTCCCGGTCACATTCTTTTCCACTGCGTTCATGCCCCTTGTTTTGCATTCGCGCCCTTCTCCTCCAACGTCACCGTTGTACCTTTCCGTTTGCCACCTAGGCATTGTCAGGCTTCTGCAACCACCACCCACGCGCCCGCTCACCTTGTACTGTGGCGCCATCCACCCATGATCCATCCGCAGTCAGGTACCTTCCGCCGCCCTGTGCACAACGACCATGGCGATCACCACGCTCGATAGGTGTTTGGTCCAATGCAATTGAGTTTATTTTTAAACTTCATGACGGATCTTTAGAGTACGAAGGATGGCAGGGTACTCAAGAATGGAGGATGAGTTGTTGTGCGATGGGTGGTTGGCCGTATCCATGAATTCCGTAGGTAGGAGCAGAATGGGGTTCTTCTCGCAGCACATTCATGGTACGTTTCACACACGAAAGCACATTGCGCCCTACGGCATGCACATCATCCATCAATACAATGTGAAGTCGTTAGTGTATTGATGATAAACCATCCAGACCATCGTCATCAAGTTTTCTTGTTGTGGTTGATCGGCTGGAGGCAATTGAAAGCACAACTTTTCCCTAGGTGGTTTTGGTAATTA
>CBMN010756632.1:0-16652 GCA_000582825.1 Hordeum pubiflorum
TCCCTTTGTTACCATCGATCCTATTCTCACAGCTCGGGACCCCCAACCTGAGATCCGCTGGTTTTGACACCGACACCAGTGCCCTCAAAGCTAATGAGATGAGGAGCAGAAATTTTCATTATGTCCGGTCCATACATGAAACCGGCAATGGTTACCCTTTTTAGCGCTTTTGATTTTATGTGCTCAAGACACACTATAGAGTCTATCAGATGCAAGTCTTCCCGGCTAGGGCTCCGGGCAATGAAACTCTCCAGAGGAAGCTCATGCACTTCCACATCACGTAGAGTCAGTTTTTTAAGAGAAGGAAGCTTGATTATGTCAGGCAGCACAAGTCCCTTATGCTCGTAATCTCGAAAAATAGCTCCACCCCACTGCAAATTTAGCTCCTCAAGTGAGCGGCGGGTGAAAATGCCAAGAGGTTTTTATTACGCGTCAACGGCGGGCTTATGCCGGCCTGAACATATATTACCACAACAATAGACAATTACAGAGAGTAGCACTTAGTTACAACGGGAGCTGATGTGTTGGGGGAGCAAGAAGAGTATGAAGGGGGTACAAAGGTTACAATCTCACGGCAAGGTGGAACAACATAGTGGCCCAGTCGTGAATCAGATTTTGTCGTTGGCTGTTTGTACATCTGTTGGACCATAGAATCAGGTCGTCGGCTGCAGCCCTGGCGATATAGTGAATCCCTTGATTGTCGTTGCGGAAAACCTTGGCGTTGCGTATTTTCCAAATGTTCCAGAGAATAGCCATGATCACAATAGAGCAAACTTTATCATTAACAGAAGCCTGCCAGATGTGAAGAAGGCTAGCAAGCCTATCATCTTGGAGGCTTGAGAGCTAGTCCCAAAGAGAGTGTAGTCGCCCACAGGTGAACAATAGGTGATTAATGCTCTCACATTGCCCGCATAGAGGACAAGCGTCCGTAGTGGCAATAGATCATCGAAAGCGACGTTCATTTGTGTATACGCGATCCTTGTGCGCTAGCCAGATGAACAGTCTACATTTGTTTGGCACGTAGTTCTTCCATATTGCAGGAGCAAGATGATCAACCGGCGAGGAGGCCCATGTTTCCTTGTATGCTGCCTTGGTGGTGGTAGGGTTGCCATCATCCCTGCTAATTCTCCTGTCCTCAATCTGCTCATTCAAGTTAATGGAAGCTAAAATAATGCGCAATGCCATAAGTTCGTGATCTGCTGCGTGGGAGAGTCTAGGAGCGAGGTGAAGGTTTAGATTGTGGGTGGCTAGAGCGTGGGCAACCGAGACCGACTGTATCAAACAGTGGGAGAAAAGGACGGGATATTGGGAGGCCAATGTGGTAGAAGATCTGGGAAGCCAGAGGTTAGACCAAAAGGATGTCATGGCCCCATTCCCAATGATGACTCGTGTGATTGATCTATAGAAAGGGAGACCTTTGAGGATGTCTCGCCAGATGGGGGTGGTGTTGTTGTCTTGGTGACCCAAGTCATTTGAAGCCGTCCAACCATATGTGTATGTCAGATAGGTGGAGCTAGAGTTGTGCTCGAATGTATGAAGTTTCAAAAGGTGTTTTAGAAGAAGGCACATATTCATATGTGGAAGAGAGAAGAAGCTTAACCACACGTGCTCGAAAGGAGCACACACAAGATCCCATGCTACTTTACATTGTCCTCCAGTAACGGAATCCTGACCAAACTAGAAAAAAGCATGACAACGTTTCTCAATCTCAAGGAGTGTACCTGCTGGAATAAGGAGCGCACTCATGGTGTAGATAGGTAAGGCGCACAGAACCGCGCATACTAGAATGGGGCGACCCGCCAAAGAGAGGAGAAAACCTCGCCAACCAGCAAGCCGATGGTCTACCTTGTCTATGAGGAAAAAGAATGCAGATAGGTTAAGCTTTTTAGTGAAGAGCAGAAGGCATAGGTAGGACTGGGGAAAGGTGGCAACTGGGCAGTCAAAGATTGCCACAAGAGAGGATGCAGCCTCGTCGTCAACATGTATCGGAGCGAAAGTGCCTTTGTGATAGTTTATGGATAGTCCAGTGGCTTGAGAGAATTGATCTAGCAGTGTTTTAAGCACTTGGAGCTGAGCAGCCTCCGCAGGGAGGATGATAAGCGTGGCATCGGTGTATTGAAGAACAGGGCAGGGGAGGCTAGCGTCAATGGGGTGGGAAAAGTCGTTGTTGTTGGAAACGTGAAGGATTAAGCGTTGCAGAACATCCGTCACAATTATGAAAACGTAGGGGGATGTAGGGTCACCCTGTCGTAAACCAAGGGCCCGGTTTACCATTAAGCAAAATAGCAGAGTTACTAGAACAATTTAGGGCGTCAATCCAATTGCAGCAACGGTCAGAAAAACCTTTGGCGCGCATGATCCAAGATAAGGCGACCCAGGAGACCGAGTCAAAGGCTTTTCTAAAATCAAGTTTTAGGGCAATCGCAGGGGTTTTCCTTTTGTGGCAAGTTTGCACAATGTCAGCCGCCAGGGTGAAATTTTCAGCGATCCCTCGCCCCTTGACAAAGCCCGTCTGGTCATAGTGAATCAGGTGAGGGATGAGCGGTTGGGTTCTGTTAGCAAGACATTTAGATGTTATTTTTATAGCGCAATTTTGAAGGGGAATAGGCCGAAAATTATCTGGCAGAGTCGCCCCTATTTTCTTTGGAAGAAGCACAATGTAAGCCCTATTAATTTTCTTTGGAAAGCAGATTTAACATATCAAGCTTAACCAGGTCCCAATTTTTTTTGAAGAACGCAGGACCAAAACCATCTGGGCCTGAACTTTCATTGTCGTTCATGCCCCAAAGAGCGCATTTGATTTCATCCAAGGAGAAAGGTTTGATGAGATTGGAAGCCTAAACCGTCGATAGCGAGGAGGGAAATAGAAGGCTCTCGAGGTCAAAAGTAACATTAGAGGGGGAAGGGTGACCAACTAGGTCCTTGAAGAAGTTAAGAAGAAAAGGTTCTTTGTCGGTGTGAGCGGAGAAGATAGCGTCGTTGAATGAGAGGCCTTTAATTTGTTTTTTTCTGTGTCTGACCGAGGCGCAAACATGCAGATAGGAGGAGTTTTCATCGCCGAGCACGCAATCCCGAATCTTAGCCGGTTGCCTCCAGTACGCGGCGATGATGGCATTAAGGCGATGAAGCGCTAGTTTAACAGCGGTCTTGAGACAAAGCTCAATGGTGGATAACTGGCGAGATTCTTCAAGTTTGTCGATAAAATTTATGGTAGTATGGCAATTCTGAGCTAGGATTTTGTTGGGTGTAGAGCGAGTTGCCCATTTTTTGCCAGGAGGTAACTCAGTCTTATCATACATGCAAAGCTCCACGTCATGCACTTTAACTTTATGATTCACAGCGTAGCGAATCCACTTTCTGACATCATTGCAGTTCGAGGGAACATGAGGATCCCAATGCAGACGGAATGTGTGCAAGTCAACATTTGACGGGCGAGCAATAGGTTGTCAACATAACGAGCAAATTTTTTGAACCTTTCAACGCCCAAAGTCTCTGTAATCAAGGTGTATGATCTGATCACTGTCACTTCTCATGGCCTTCTTATCACCTGACTTCATAACAACCCTACCTCCTTAACCACAAAGGCTAGAAAACCTTCCATGTATATAATCCACAACTTACATCAAGTAATGAGGCCTCAGCACAGAAGTTCAACCATTTCAAGAGTGTCCATGTTACCATGCTAGGGCATCGAAATGTTTATTGACAAGCAAGAAATCTTGCTTGGCATTGAGCATATCCCTCAAAATAGGCTTTCGCCCCGCTTTATAGATAAAGCAATGATCCATACAAACCACACACAGGTTCAGCCACATTGATAGCCGGGGCCACGGCACGGGCTAGGCCCAAAGAAAATAAAAGAAATGATAAAAAATCCACCTAGTGGCGGTAGGCTCTCGGTCCTACGAGGAGGCAAGACGACGCGCCGTAGCCTGAAACACGTCCAGCATGCCATCCAGACGCTTTCGGTCTCGCTATCTAGATAGTGGGTGCCAATGCTGCATAAAAGCAAGAAAAGTCCGCTCTATCACCATCTTATTGCGACTCGTTCAGAGAGTCCAAGCCATAGCGGCAAAGATCAGCCATAATAGGCGGCGGCGCCGCCCATTATGGTTGGCTCGAAGATGGAGGAACTCCGCGAGGTCCTGGGCCTCCCACTCGGGTCCCAGGGCCTCGCGGATGAATTCCCACATGGTCCTCGCCGTCATACATGTGAACATGATGTGTGTTGTCGTCTCCACGACCGCACATAAGGGGCATAAACCGTCTCCCGGTCCATGCCGCTTACGCACCTCCGTCCCCGAGAGGAGGCGGTTATCCCTAGTCAGCTATGGACACAGATCCAAAATATAACACTTTTTGTAACACCACGGCAGTAAGGAGGGTACCTAAAATTATTAGAAAATGTAAATGAAAAGGTAGACCGTTATTAATGGCTGGTCAATCATAGGTTATCAGTATAACGGGAAACCATTTTTTATTTACTTTTGGACAGGGTTAGTCTGGACACTGACAGTCAACACACCCTAAACGGTTTGGCAAGCAGGCGGTAAGGATGCATAATGCTGACGTGGATAAGTTTCCTATCGTTATGGACCTCGGCGGTAGGCTGGTACACCTTACCGCCATGGACCCTAATGATAGAAAAAGAATCAGATCTGACTTAATAACTTTTAAAAAAGAGTCAAAACACAAAAATCGGTCCGAACGGAGGGGCCGAGGGAGCAACAGTTGGAGGGTGCCCCCGCCAAACCTGAAAGGCTGAAACCTGGCCTGGGCCAGCACGATCTAAACGGAACCGGCTCCTCCGACTTATGGGAGGTATTGCAGGGATGCTACAGTACTTTCTTGTGTAAAATATAGTAGAGGCAAGTCTGAGAGGTGCAACAGGCATCGTAGACAAAAGATTATAGATGATTACCGTAGTTAATTACTGTAGATACAAGTCAGGGAAGTGTAGCTTCACCAGATTTTGCTTGGTACGTCAAAGGATCTGGATCTGGATCCAATGGATACACGCGCTCTCGACCATCCGAACCTATCCCCCGAACAGAACGCACAAAGAATGTCATTTTTTTTTAGTGTACGCACAAAGAATGTCGACAAACAGGACGAGCTTGGGTTTGGCGATCTGCTTTCTTAGGACCGAGTTATCTTTTGAACAGAAGGTAAAATTTAAAAAAAAATCTACTTATCCTCCACAAACTATCTCTCATTTATTAAACACCTCCAATGAGAATGAATTCAATGCTTTTGAACAACCATCTCTGTATGTTTCCGAAAATATAAAGGATGCCTGAATCAATTAGTTGAGCAAGAAAAAGATCTATTATTATTCTCAGGTGCTGATTTGTGCTTTGATCATGCTTAGCCCCGATGGTCCAAGAACAAAGTTTTGGAAGCAAATAACCTCAACGCTAACCGTCAGCCACCACACGGCTAACTACAGAGTACTGTAATTGCAAAAACAACAGGTCAAGATGTATCGGCGAAGACCAAACTTGGAGCAAAGACAATACACAACTATGTTCAGACAGTACAAACGCTTGGAGCATAAGATTTTCTGCTCCATAACCCAAAGTCACCAAGTTTCAGAACGGCATAAACGGAAGGATCCAAGAGAGAAGGTCTCATCTAGAACAAAAGGAACGGAATATTGGACGGGCAAACGGTGACCCACCCCGCAGAGCTCTCGGGTAAGTCAAACCCTCAAATCCATTGCTGTGAAAGCCATACCCCCTCAGTAGTCATCGAGGTCATCATCAAATTCGCCGCTGAACTCATCACTCTGTTCGCTGTCAGGCTCGCCCCGTGCGTAAGGATCATCGTCTATCCATTCTGGATTTTTCTTCGCCATCCTCTCGAAGATGTGCAGCTCCTTCGACCGTTCCTCTTCGGCACGTGTCCTCTCCACACGGTCCCTCTTTTCAATTTCATCATAGAAGGCAATATCTATCTTGCCTAGACTGATCCCATTCACTACCAGAACATTCACCAGCTTATCGATTCCTTCATCATCCTCTGAACATTGTATGACAACACTTTCAAGGAGTGGACACTGGAAGGTCATCCCGTCAATTGGCATGCCATCTATTTCCGCTCCTTCATCAACAAGCTAGAGACAAACAGAAAGCAAAAGGAAAAGATAAATTGTAGCAAACCTTCTCAATATAATAAATGCAACAGATATTACATGCAGCGTACCGGCCTATGCATCAAAGTGAGCTCTTCTAGCCTCGGTGAAAGCTGGAGGAAGCCAAGCACAACGAACAAGTCCTCAGTTAAATTCCATTCGCCAATCTCAAGAGTTGTGAGGCTTTCAAACGCTGAACATGTTGGCAGCTCCTTTTCCAACATAACCTTGCATTGAGTGAGCAAGTGAGTTATAATTTGGACAAACCTAAAGCACTTATAATACCGATAACACCATCAATAACTTGAACGAAGGAGTGCAAACATCAAATTAGCATTGCAACACAAGAAATCATGAAAGTGTAGCAACACAAAACTGTTTCGTCACAATTGATAATTAATATTCAGCTATAAGAAGCCAACAGACCAAATGTCCCACTACGAAAACTGCAAATTTTTGTTACAGTTGAGAAAACATGCAAGCGGTTAAAGCCTTCAAAGTAACTAAGTGTAAGCTTATCAAACACAATGTCCCGCTACGAAAACTGCCAATTTTGTTACAGTTGAGAAAATATGTAAGCTTATCAAACACAATGTCTCAAGCTCATTTATTTTTCTCATCCATCACAGCAAGTAACTAAGTGGTTAAAGCCTTGAAAGTATCCATATCAAACAGAATTATGTTTCATATCCAGGTTTCACACTCTGAATGCTTCCATCATATCTGATCCACTTTTACTTCTACTGAAAGTGTGCTCTATTTTGGTGGACATGACTAAGATAAGAAAATCAAATCGTGGAACAGATCAGTATAGAAAAATATTGAATCAACTCCAATAGTTGTTTGTCAGAATTTAGACGAACATAAATATTAGTACTAATTCAAAGTTAATGGAGCAATATGATGAACTCATGGATATTAGGTTTTGCATTCAAAATGATCAGGTCCACTTTAGCAGCAAGAATATAACAAAATGTGCACCCAAATCATTGAGCACCAGCACTTAGTTTTACCTTTTTTGTTGCAGCACAAGTGATTCAACTATTAAGTAAAACTACTTTGTTTACTTCCATTTTGTTCTGGAAACATGGTAGTAACAAATTTTACATTAACGACTACAAACAACAGCAACTGCTGAATACTGTAAGAAGTTTTATAATTCATTTTTCACATAGTTTTAACAAGAATAATAAAAGAGAATGTGTGTTCTAGCAAAAATAAAGATAGAAAATAACAGATAGAACCGCAGGCTTGCCTTTCCAAAAGCCATACCTTTATGTCAGGACCAAATAATGTAAGCTTCTTGGCATGCGCAAGAACTCCAGTGAACTTTGATTCACAATCAAATGCATACCCACAAGTATCTATGTGTGCACTCTCTAGAGATGGCTGGTCTCTCCAGGAAATAGCTTCCAGTGAACATCCCGTGCACTCAAAGCCAGTGAGATGAGGGGCAGCAATTGTGAATCCATCGCACCCATCTAGGAAGCCATCAAGGGTTAGCCTTTTTAATGCTTTTGAGGCTATGAGATCAAGATGCATCGCAGAGTCTATCAAATGCAAGTCTTCTAGGCCAGGGCTCCGGGCAATGAATCTGTTGAGAGAAAGCTCATCCACTTCCACGTCACGCAGAGTAAGTTTCTTGAGAGAAGGAAGATTGATTATGTCAGGCAGTACAAGTCCTGTGTGTTCATAATCTCGGTAGGGAGCATTACCCCACTGCAAATTTAGCTCCTGAATGGAGCGGCAGGTGAAGATGCCAGGAGGTAAAACAGTCTTATCATACAGACAAAGTTTCACGTCGAGCACTTTAACGCTATGCTTCACCGCATAGCCAATCCACATTCTGACATCGTTGCAGTTCAGGGGAGCATGAGGATCCCAATGCAGCTGGAACGTGTGCAAGTCTACTTTCCGACGGACAAGCAATAGGTTGTTAACGAAACGAGCAAACTTCTCGATATTCCAGTGTTCGAAATCTCTGTAATCAAGGCGTATGAACTGCAGGCTTTCACACACTTCCCTCCACTTCCTAGACAGCCTGCGCATCCGCACGACAGTTCTAATCCTCACGCACGACAAGATTTTCTGGAGGATGTCTCCAGGTAGCTCGCTGATCAGATCACTTTCAGTCTCAGTATCACTCTCCATGGCATGCTCGTCACCTGACAACTCCATAGCAACCCTACCTCAGATATTTTCTTACCTAAAGGCTTCAAAACCTGCCATGTATGTACATATTCCACAATTAGTACATGAAGTAATGAGGCCCGACACAGGGCAGATACTCAATTACCACAAAAGTGTCCGTGTTATCAACGCTGCATCAGTATGAAGGTTTTACTTGTTTAGCTGGGTTGTTCGCACGAACCAATGCAGGTTTGGTTAGTTCTTATAACGGTTACGATCTTATGACCAAATTAGGAAAGGGAAAAGCTAGTGGTCAACCGGCGGATCTTTTCTCTCACGTCCGTCACGTTCTATGCTCGACACGCGTCTTGATGGGGCCAGCGCACCGCTTCTCTCCTTCATCCCTATCTCCACCGACACGCTGGACGCATATATTATCTCTCCTATCCATGCGTTGAATCCAACCTTCACCCGAAACCTCTTTCTGGATCTCATCTCACCATGCAGAGCGTTCCGCTCCAGTTCTTGCAACTGCACACCTGTTTCAAAAAGCATACCGCAACAAACGGTCTGTTCCAGACCGACCACGAGGGAGGCCGATGAGGACGACAGAGCCTCCGCCTGCGGTGGCCTTCCCGACCACGGCAGAGCGAGCATAGTGGCCAGGCCCGAGAGGTCGCCGTCAAAGCCCCAAAGTGCTGACAGGAAAGAGCCACACCCGACGAGGGTTGCGACTACAGCGCAGCCGTCCCTGGCGGGCCGCGCATGTCCCCCTCGCCGCCTCCACCGCGACACGAGCTAGGCCGGAAGTCCCCGTCGCCGGCGGCGAAGTGGGTGCAGGACCAGCCTCGCGCACCAGAAGCCGCCCATGCCTGCAAGGTCGTGCGGTCACGCGTCGACGAGTTTATGCAACAATGCCGAAGTTGCAAAACGGCGCCGACAACGACGGTGGTGCTGCTACGACATCATCTTTTCATTGCAAAGAATTTGTGCAACATCATTCATGTTGCAAATGTCATTTTCACAACATCACCTATATTGCAAAAAGGTGAAACTAAAAAACTACCTTTGTTGCAAATGTTTCTGCAACATGAGCTCTGTTGCAAAGGTTCTGCAACACTGCTATTGTCGCAATGGTGAGGATGGGGCTGAATTGTTGGATGACGCCAAATCTAACAGCTACCGAGGCGGCGGATCTTTTTAAAAGATCAGTCGGCCGACGCATAGCACGCCCCATTAGGAAAGCAGGGCAATTTCCAGCCTCCCCTGTGTATTGCGTTCCTACCAAAACTTTTCTGCATACCACAACAGGGCAGTGCATTCTCCAGCAATTTAATAGACAAAATAAAACATCTTACTCGGCATCGAGCATTTTCTGACCAAGTAATGAACAGAAGAGATCCAAATTCCCAATCCATGACAAGTTTTTGTTGTTGTTGTTGCAATACTAACACCAATAGGGATTATCTAAGAACCTGGAGGGGGAATTAAAAGACTATCACTAGAGCTCGCCGTAGGACGAGTTTGGCATGCCAGATTTAAGCAGTTTGGCGTGCTGTTGCGCATAGATTAGCAGGGGAAACGCGCCGTGTTTACAGAGAGGGGGAAATGGGATCGTTGGGCAAGAAAAAAGATCTGAGATGCTTACAAGAGATGGCTGGCAGAGAGGTGTTCCGTTCTCATCGGCAAGGGAAGAGGAGAGCTCCGGCGGAGTCGCCGACGGCGGCAGCGACCCGAGGCCGAGGGCTTTTCTAGGGTTAGGCGGGTTCGGGGCTTGGGGCTGGAGAAGGATATTGAACTCCGTTATTGAAGCCAGGCAGTGGCATGAGACATATCGGTCCGGTGGCACGCCACAGCCCCAAGAGAGATTTCACACACGAGATAAAAATAGAGTGTGAACCTTCCCTATCTCTAAAATAACTGCCAGTTACATTAAGTTGAAGCAAAAAAAACTCTTTCTAACAGTTCCCCTAAAAAAACCATGTCTTTAGAGGATCATGTAGATTTGATTATTTTTTCTCCCGTAGATTTACGTGAAGATCATCTTTCCGTATAATTTTGACGGGCCAATAACTACTTGAAGCTTCACAACGTGTCTGCGCGGAATGCCACCACACCGCCGTCGCCGCCCGCACCGCTCCTTGCCGGCGATCGTCCCATGCCGGCTAAAGCCGCCTCCTTGTCGGCGGTCATCGCTCATGTCACTGGCTGACGGGTCCTAAAGATTTATTATTTGTATTTAATTAAAAATAAAATAAAGAGAAAGGAAAGTATTTTACGGAAACTAACAAAAGTAGCTTTCGGACATTTTTTTCTAAATTTTACGGTCATTCGATAACAGGAGGTTTTTTACGAAGCTTTGAGGTTGCTCTAAGTCTCATCTAACTCCTATACCATTTGATTTCATCCAAGACCTATGCAATCTTTTCCCCTTTTTTCGATTAATCAGATGATATACTCCCTTTGTCCCTTAATATAAAATGTTTTTGCAGTTTAACTTGAAGTTAGACGAGGCATAGCAAATCCGATAGAAATAACATATCCTCCTCCCATGAACTATGACTCATTTATTGAACCCATCGATGAGAATGAACTCAACTTCACATCAGGAAAATGGTTATGACTTTCCTTTTGAGGAGGTAGGCACTCATTTTTTTTCCTTCCAACTTGCTCGCCCCAGCCCGACTTGATTCTAGGAACAAAGCTTAAGAAGCGAAAAATGCCGTGATCCACTCGATTTCGATCAGTAATCAGCCAGTTCAATTGGATTTATCCAGTACTCCAACATTTTAACCCGCAAGTACAATACAGAGACATAGTAAATAGGAGTGTATACATTTCACCGTTTGCAGGGGTTAAAACGATTCAAGTAAATACTTTGGAATATGAGAGAATTTGTAGAATTTAACCGCTGACGTCTCAAGACTGACCAACCTCAGTCTGTATACTCGGCCTCCAAACGGACTGATTCTCTCAGAATTAGTACAGAGCTGCAAGAATATGTACACTGGCATGCGGTTTGCCCTCCAGTAATTTGATAACCATTCTTAAGCAAAAGAAAATAAAAATACAACAAATTCTACAGCTTTATATTCTAGTCAGTGGTTCCATGTGTATGAAACTAGAACAATGGCTACTTGGGAGAGGTCCTAATATAGCAAACATCTGCTGCTTTCATTTTTAGAAACTGCACTTCCCTTCTATTTCTTCAGATTTGGACGGTCCATGGAAATCTCACAAGTAAATGCTGAATTCACCAGTCGTAATCTGGCTGGTATTTAACATGCTGTTGTTAAGTAGTTGATCGCGACTTCACATAATTCTGCGCCCGAAGACATGCATGTCACATATTTGTTCCCGTTAGCAGCAGCACAATCAGGCACGAGAAGGAAAAATGCAGGCAACAGCACTCATCGTATCCTCGGTCTTATCTGATAGTATTTCACACCATAACCTAGTGTGGATGCCATTGTTGTTGTAGCAACCAGCCAGCTGCAATTAAAACCGATATTTAGCATGAAACACTGCAAGAAAAATACTCTATAATGTTTAATATAAACTATGCTTTTTTACAATCATTTCATATAAACTATGCTTTTTTTACAATCATCACTTATTGATGTTCAAGTATTCTTCTGTTTCGGTATTGTTTTCTTCAAATTATCAAATTCACCTTCTGAGTTTGACAGATAAATAGTGGCTTGGATGGTTCAACGTAAAAGTATAATTTCATTAAAATAACTAAATAAAAGAACACCATTTTACCAAACTACAAACAGCAGGTCAGACAAAAGTTTGAAAAAAAGATTACCCCAAGTATGTAATATAATTCTGAGTCTCCTCTGTGCCGAATTCTGGCTGAAGGAGTGCACCAGCAACCAACATCAGCTGAAATACCGTATTTACCTGCATTAAAAAGGAATTGTCATGCATGTCAAAGGTCCACAGGATCAAAGAATGTGAGAACATAATGACATACCTTGCTGATGAAAAGAGGTTGAACCTTCTCACGCTGAATTGCATCTAGGTTACAAAAGTCTGACCAACTGTTCCACTGGGCAAGGATAATCAAGGAGTGAATACATTTAAACACTTCAAAATTATACCTCCATTTTGTGTAACTTGTACCTTCCATCCCAGGCTGGATGCTCGTTTGTAGAAAGCACCGCCCACCAGAAGAAAGTCTCTTGCAACCACCAGGCCGACAAGGCCAGCTTCAAGCAAAGTAATCAAAGTGCAATATAATTGATTGATTTGTCAGTTCAGTTAAGGAAAAGAATAGCAGGACAACATAAACGAGCTATCTGTATTTTTACTTAGATGAAGCTGGTGAATGGTTTTTATACATTTTGAGTATCACCCAATATTTCTTGTTGGGACTGACATTATACATGGGGATGCAAGCAAGCTGTGTTACAAAGATACAAAATGAAGAGAATATGCGTTGAGCTACTCACGATGTAAGAGCTCCTTTTCAATCATTGCTACAGCAACACAGCAAATCAACACCTAAGCAACACAACAAATACTGCAGATCAGCTTAACAACACAGATGTAGTTTAGTAAAGAAACATAAAGCTTTTAAATATTGATTCGAAGTTTGAACCTTGTCAGCCAACGGGTCCAGATATGAACCAATTACAGAATTGATGCCCATCTTTCTTGCTAAATACCCATCCAACTATTATTAGAGAACAAATGATGAGTAAGGTTTAATAGATATGGTGTTAGTATGATCGCAATATTAGAAGGGTGTAATCTTACCCAATCACTTGCACCAGACAAAGCTAATGTGCCAAAAGCAGGAAGATACCATTCATTCATAATCATCCTACGTAGCATATGTAAATCATCAAAACCAGAACCGTAGACAAGAAAGACAAATATAATCATAGCCCTATATGTCTAAAATATAATGTAACAAGCCAAAATATCCAAAACCACAAATTAATCAAGCAGATGCAAGGTGAAAGCATGTGCATCCTTTATTTGACAGCATCTGCATGCTCTGACATCTAGAGAACTGAGTAATACAAAATCATTGTTAAAACATCGAAAAGAGCTAATTTGACATTAACCACAATTTCAGACTTCCAGCAATGAAGCAAAACAACACAAAAGTTAACAGGAGCATGGTGCAGTGTTAAAGTACGGAATGATAAGCCTACAGCCTGGCAACTTCTTCAGATTCGACACTGACACACGGTACTGGACTACTAAGCAATACATCTGATTATAATGTGACGGATAAACAATAGGTTTACTCAGCCATTTATGTTACATCATGTCACATAGACATAAGAACAAAACATTTCAGTATCTTTTGTCTGACATGGTTCAAAGCTGCCTGGCCAAACATCGACCAAAGAGAACATCAACAAAAGTTCAACTGTTGGTTAACATGTTTTGACTACAAACCCGGCAACTTTGGTGACAACTAACAAGTTCACACATACTCCTGTCTCAATTTGTGGCCTGGAAGCTTGTCACTTAATAAAGCCTCAGCGGTACATAGCATCAAATATTCAGTTCCTTTTAGGCTACACATTCAGACCTACATCATCAGATGCGCAGCTGACATAATTTTAAATAGCTGATTTGCACAGAAATGAATCCTAGCCCAACCAGTATGCCTGAGACTAATTTTTTTCTTCTTCCGAATCGATTCAATTGGCATGCCTCTAAACGAACTAACTGTTAACACGGTGAGTACTGAGTACGGTTCTACTTGAATGCAGTACCAAGTAACACACCAGTTAGAGGAGTAGCATTTTGATCAACGAAGTCGAACAATCAAACTTAAGCAGCTTACTAGTGCATCCGGTTCGATGGCATAGTGATACCAGAAGGTAAAAACCCTCACCATCCAATGAGCGGCCCCGACGCCATGCGCCCGATCGACACCAAATTGGGCAGATTCAGAAACTTCTCGCCCCCGCCCGCACCCGTAGCCTCGCCTCCGTAGACCCGCCTGGGCTCCCACCGCACCGCGTCCGCGAGAGCCTGCGCACCGCCGCCGGCAATGGCGCGAGCCCTGTGGAGCTTCGAGCGGAAGGCGGCGGCGGTGGCGAACGGCGCGGCGGAGCGCGAAAGCGTCCATGGGGACGAGGACGGGGGCAGCGGCCCGCTGCGGGGACGGGCGAAGACGCGGGGGTGCGCGGCCGCGGCCGCGGCGGCGGGAGGGACGGCGGCGCGGAAGGGGGCGGAGAGGGTGTGGTGGGAAAGGAGAGGCCTCGGATTCGGGAAGGCGGGGTTCCTGCGGAGGAGAGGGTTTAGGGTTCTGAGGAAGGCCATGCCCGTCGACTGTGGGGCATTGGAGGGGGGCGACGGTCGTCTGTCTGGATCCTTGGGGAGGGGGAGGAGAGCTTCCCTGCGCTTGGGGTTGGTGGTGTTCTCGAGGAAGGTGACGGGGAGTGGATCGGCGGCGGCGGCTCGTAGGTGGGGCCGCCGTCTGAGTTACACGCTCCTTCTGCTCCTCCTCCTCCTCCCCATGAGGAGGTGTACAAGAATGGAAGGTTCTCAAGGAAATAAGAAGAGAAAACACTTAATGGCATGGCCAACGCGTGGCCCCAACCAGCTGCCAGGCAGGTTATGTAGTCTCGGATATGAGAAACAGTGGCCTCGTAGGATGTGAGTGTCGTTTGCAGAAGAAGCCGCTTCTTCGTGGGGAAAGTCCGAGAAAAAAAGGGAAATGAGGAAAGAGAGAAGAAAGCAAAGGGGAAAAAGGTGAGAGAGATGAAGATTGAACTTGCAGGCAGAAGGTGGTGAACGCAAGCTCTTAGATGTCTATGGCAACGGTCGTCGATACTCGCCGATCTCTACCAAAATGAGGTGGATCATGGAAGCGTGTATGGTGGCAACTAGAAGCGGGAGCACGTATATGAGTCCTCATTGTTCCGACACCTCCCGAACACCCTTTTCATACAGTTTAATTAGAAAGAAATAGGAGCAAGAAGGCTACTATGTTATTTGTGTTGCGCAGGAGTGCTCGTGGGCCATGATTGATGCGGAGGGCAAGCTATCGTTCTCCCACTTGTGGGTGCCATTGTTCTTCCTCTTGTACATGCGTGAATGAGAAGGGGAAGTGAAATAGTTGAATGTGGGAGGAAGAAAGGGCCCCATGGGCTGTCATTGCTTCGGTTATGTGAAAAATTACACAACATTATAGCCCCGTCTATGCAAGCCTACGTGGAGACGATGATATCACCATGTGCTACTGGTTCCATGGTTCATGCTCTAACGTCAATCGACCGATAACGTCATGCGCACCACATGAGGCCGACCCATCGCTCCTCTTCTCAATTTTATCTTTTCCTCATAGCTAACCTTCAGCATCTCCTTCCCTTCCCGTCTCTCCCTTTATCAAGCCCAATAGAGACTCCCGACACCACCATCCCCGCTTGCTGCAATCAAGACACCGACGCCAACCACCTCCTGCTGGCTCCCACCACCACAACACATGGCGTGCTACAAATATGAGGCGACACGGAACCCGTTGCTAGATCCCCTCTCCATGGCCAGAGCAATCGAGAGATTCCCCGGAAGCGGCAACCAGCCACCGACTGTTGCAATCGAGACGACCAACGCTGATCACCATCTGTTTCATCCCCATGTGCAACAACAAATGTGTTGCAACCAGAGCTAGCGTGACGGCGGGTTTCTCAACATATTGTTGCTTGCGAAGCAACCGTCGATGTTGTGATGGGTTTAGGCTGACACGACGAGGCGGGGATGCATCACTGCGAAGGAGCAGACTCGTGACAAAGATGAAGTTTTTGAAGCACCGGTGAAGTTGCGACCGCAACGCATGACGATGTTGCACATGGTGACCGCAACTCCGACGACGTTGCGATGGAGTCTGACAGCGCCGTCGTGTTGCAATACCTTTTGCCGAGATCGTCCGTGTATGTAACGTAGGGTGACCGCAACATGCTCCTGTCGACGTAGCGTGACGGCCTCTTGCTCTTTCGCATGAAACTCAATCTGCATACATTCATTGCGCCTATTCGGCTCCTGGATTACTTGTCAACGTGGTAGCTTGAATTTATACATGGTACAATAGCGACCTCCAAGGAAAGCATATAATGTGATTGCCATGTTGATTTGGTGGGTGATTTGGAAATAACATGATGCTTGCGTCTTCGACGGCAAGGCCACAAATGAAGACTAGCTAACTACCTAGATTCTAGACTTACTCAACTAATGGAACCAAGCGAGGATCACGGGGTGGCTAGTTTCTACATCCATGACTCTCCTTAAGCTTTTATAAACTAGTTATATTTTGGTGTCATTACATATCATATTTGTCTCTTGTTTTCACTGGCTCTGAAGATTTCTCTTAATGTCGTCGTTTTGTGACGGCAGATGCCATGGGTAGGCTTATGTTCGT
>CBMN010756638.1:62-14536 GCA_000582825.1 Hordeum pubiflorum
TAGTGCACCTATACAATTTGCCGTTGTATTGGGTGTTGGGGACACAAAAGATTTCTCGTATTTGATTGTAGGGTTGTTTGAAAGAGACCACCTTTATCCTACACCTCTCACGGATTGATAAATCTTAGGTCATCCACTTGAGAGAAATTTACTACTGTCTTACAAAACTCTGCGCTTTGAGGCCCAACAGAGTCTACAAGAATAAAATTGCGTAGTAGACATTAACTGCCATCGAAGAAGGAGAAGGAGGACAACGACGACTAGGACAGCTCTGGTGACAAGCAAATTCGGCTCGATCCCTACTGCACCTTCGACCGGTACTTCCGCGAGAAGGACGACAAGGGCGACGGGAAGGACAAGGGTGGCCGTGGATGATCTCCACCGTAGCCAAACATGTCAAATTTTGGTAGTCCGATGTCATGGTTAATAGTGATGGAGGAGCCGAACTATGTGTGTAATGCATCGAAGTAGTTGCATGAGTTTGTATGGATTTGAGACATGATAATTAAGGTGTCTGATTATGGGAAGGCAACATTAAAGCTTGACGGTTAGTGTCCACGGACATGTCCGGACGACATTTGCAGGCGGGCCCAAAGTCAGGTTGTAGATGTACTCCCTCCGTTTCTTTTCATTCCGCATATAAGATTTGATTAAAGTCAAATTACATAAAGTTTGATCAAATTTATATAAAAAATATGAACATCTATAATACTAAAACTATATAGCATGAAAATGCATTTCGCGGTGCACCTGATAATATTGATTTTATATTGTAAATGTTTATATTTTTTAATATAAACTTAGTTAGATTTTACAAAGTTTGATTTTAATCAAATTTTATATGCAGACAAAAAAAAAGAGGAAGTACTGTTGTCGTGTTGCCGAAAGCCCGTGAAAAGAAAGGCGCAAACTCTGCCACGCGCCCACACGCCCACGCACCTCCATGTCGGCCCCACTCTCCCTCCCAGGATTGGTCCCACGACGCCTCGCGGCGCGCGAAACTCACTCGGCCACCACCGCCTCCGGTCGCGGCGGCCGTCGTTCCGCTTCCCTAAACCTAACGGCGGCCGGGGCCATCTCCGCTTCCCCTAACCCCTCATCTCCTCCCTGCCGCCAAAAAGAAGAAGAAGAAGACTAGAGGCTCTAGCGATGCGGACCAGGGGCCAGACCCGCGGCGAGCCCAAACCCCCACCCGCTTCGTCCCCCGCCTCCTCAGGTGCTGCTTGTCTCTGTCCGACCCTCCTTGCCGGTCTCTTATTTGACAATTTATCGTCGTGCGATTTCGCTGAAGCTATTGTCCTCCTTCCTCTTGTAGGGAGAGGTGGAGCGGAGGAGGTTGCGGCCGGCGGCGCCAATAATCGCCGGAGAGCCTCGCCCGCGGCGAAAGGGAAATCCCCCGCCACCAAGGCGAGAGCGCAAATGCCGGTTGCTGGGCAGGTACTGAAAGACACCAGCTTGGGTGTTATGTTTCCAGGGGATTAAGGGGAAGCTGTTTCTGTCGATAATGGAGCTAGCGATGTCCTAATGCGTTTCTTTACAAGATTCTCGTTGTTTTGTGTTTGTTATACTTATATACACTTGGATTCCTTCTCTCGTATTAAGGTAGTTATACAACATTCAAACTACATGAGCTGAAAATTTAGACACAAATTAATTGAGAGGACACAATTCATCTACTGGAAGTGTTCCGGTTTTTTATGACCCATGAAATTAGTAATCATGGCAATTCTAAGTTTTGAGTGAATAAAAAAGAGGAACACTTGCTGTTCAGTTCTGAAAATAGTTCATATTTCTCATCGTAGGAGGGAAATACGGCTTAGGGTCAAATTTAGTTATGGAAGGCAAACTTATGTATTCCTTGATGGGATTTGCTTACGCTGATCACTTCAGGTGGAATTGGAATCCGCATTGGGGATCAAACGTAAAAAAGGTAAAGTCAATACCGAACGGAACGACGATACTGGTAAGAAAAGGTGCAGCACGGGGAGTTCTGAAAAGAAAAATCCGGAGGAAAAAGAGCCGGAGGCAATTGATGATAGTAATGCAGCTGGCATGGAATGGGAGGATGGGCATGTCTCTCCGGTGGAATGCAAAGAGGGTTATTCCCATGATCTTGGTGAGACGGTCACCGTTGAGTTCACTGATGTACCTTCATCAACTGAAAAGAAGAGTAGTCGAAGGCATACTGCTGAAGAGAAGGTAAAACTTTTTACAAGCGAAGAAATTGTTATTAATCAAGGCATCTGCCTCCACGTGCACATAAACTCTTGCATTTAGCTTCTAACCTGTTACCACTTTATCCTGTGAAATGAATTTGTGTTGTGACTGTGGCCCTACAATGTGTGCTGACTGCTGAGGAGTTCCAGGTATCAGCTTGTTTGCTGAGTAGTGTAATGCTCTGCAGCCTGGTCACAAGAAAGCCTTGAACCACATCCTGTGAAAACGACATCAGTTCCCATTTCTTTGTATTATACTTCAAATTACTATTTTTTTTCTGTTAGGGATCTTTTTAATAATGACCAATTACTACTTCTCGATTTATTTAGGAGTTGGCTGAACTCATGCACAAGGTCCATTTACTTTGCCTGCTAGCAAGGGGTAGGGTAATTGACAAGGCCTGCAATGATCCTCTTATTCAGGTGCATTATATTGGTATCCATTTATACCATTTTAAATTGCTCATGTTTCAAAATGATGAAATATCAAGATTTTTTACTTATTTTATGCTAATGTTGGTGACTGGAGATATCTTTCTTCAGAAGTGCTGAACTGAGGCATCTTTCAAGCTAAACCATGTTTGTTCTAAATTTTCTTTTCAGGCTTCAGTTCTATCTGTTTTACCACACCACTTACTGTGGAATGGTGTAGACACTCTGAAACTGGACGCTAATAAACTGCGTAGTCTTGTGAGCTGGGTAAGCCCCTTTCGGGCCTTACATGTATTTATTACACGAAACAATAATTCCCACATTTTCTTTTTTTCTTTCGTAAAATACATTTATTTTGCATGCAGTTCCATCGTACTTTCTGTATAATTGCACGATCTGCTGACAAGGGGTCTTTTGAATCAAATATGGCTTTCGCTCTTCAAAGTCATGAAGGCACTGCTGAAGAGGTACTGTATTGTCTCCCTTAAGATTTTGCTTGTTGAAGAAATTAGTTGTCCTGAATTGCTTATATAGGCTGACATTATGCCTCCTTGAAGTTTTTTCAGATTTAAGAACCCTAGAAAAAAAAAGAATGATAGTAATCATGTTTTCTTGCTCCATAGTTTATTTTCTATCTTCCATTACAAATGGAATTTATCTTCTGAAGCAGCATATTGTAAAACTGACCCACAAATGGTTTGCAATGCAGATCTGTGCACTATCAGTTGCACTGTTTAGGGCACTCAACTTGACAGCTAGGTATGATAGCACCGTGCAACTAATTGTGTGCTTGAGTTTAGGCATATCCCCATATCTTAACATCTTGCATGATTAATCATACATGATATATCATATTGATGTCTTAGTTCCAAATTTGGTTCCATGCAGGTGCATATTAATAGTAAATCATTTTGCATGCTATCTATGATTTAGTTAATTCACAGTGTTGAGAACTGGATTTTATGTTCTCTATTTTGTGTGTAATTTTAAAAGAATCATGTTTTAAATATATTTAAGAAAAGGTGGCTCAGGAGAACGGCTGAAAGCCAGTAAGTGGCAATTAGGCATCAGTGCTCGCTTGAAGAGTTGAAGTTAGACTTGATAAAGTACTTGGGTTTCAGTTCTGAAGTTAATCCCCTATAAATGTTTTTTGTAAGTTCTCCAACCCTATCAAAGTTCCCATGAAGATTAAGCAAGAATTAGGGGTTTACTACATCATGCTGTGTTTCTGTTTACCATCTTTTGAGCCATACCTAAGTACATCTTGTAGGTTTGTTACAAATATGGATGTTGTTGGACTCAAGCCTGATGCTAAAGCAATGGGGACACCAAATCAAGATGGAACTAGGCTTTCTACAAGGGCACTACCTTGTAGTTCTGTTGCTGCAGGCCATAATGTGTTTAATACTCTTTCTCCGGCTCGATTAGAAGTTAATACGGAACATAGCTTCAGCAGGACTAAGCAACGAGGTGATCTTGGAAATTTGAAAAGAACATCAGCTTGCAAGAGTTTGTCCAAAAACTTGTCAAATTGCAAGGCAGATCAATATGCATCAACATCGAAAGATGAATCATCCAGCAGTCCAAATCCATTCACATCCAGTAATGCTGAATTACCTAAAAGGAAAGGGGATGTGGAATTTGAGTTGCAACTGCAAATGGCCCTTTCAGCCACTGGAGCTGAAATTCAGGAAAAGCTAGCTGCCACATCCAGTCAGTCAATTGGCACCCTACTAGATTCCACACCGTTGAAGAAATTACGTAAAAATGCAGAAGTTGCGTCCAACTCAAGCGCAGTTTGGTCGAGAAGTGGGCCGCCATTATATTGGGCTGAGGTATACTGCGGTGGCCAGACATTGACTGGAAGATGGGTGCATGTTGATGTTGTAAATGATATTATTGACGGTGAAAGAAAAGTAGAAGCTGCTTCTGCTGTTTGCAGGAAGCCTTTGAGATACGTTGTTGCCTTTGCTGGAGGTGGTGCTAAAGATGTGACTAGAAGGTTTGCCTTGTTTGGAATTCACAAGTTTTTCCATGTGCTGTTACAGCGATATATACTAGTTATGCCTTCGGCTTTTACTAGACCTTCTACTTGCCAAACCAAACAATGCAACTAAAGTGAAGTACTGTAGGCATGATTACTGTAATTATTCTTTGCTAATGCAACAACCTGTAATACAAATTCAATATGAACTGAATGACCTGGAGCACTGTATTGCTAATAACTCTTAAACTTGGCAAATATTAGTAATTCTATGATTTTTCCAGTGCAACATTCAGTTTGTGCTATCAAGGTTCAGGGACAGAGCCAGAAAAATATGTTTCAGGTGACCAAGGTAGTAATATTTGTGCACCTACCAAACAGGCCTTCTGTACTGTTTTCATGTAGCAGATGCCTAGCTCTGTCACCAGTGTTCTTGACTGGGAAATTCTTGTTAGGGGTAGGATTTTGGAGAGAGGTAGGGGAGGGGTTGTCTCCTATGAGGCAAGGTAGATGGACTATTCTTATATTTACTCTCTTGATTAATTTCTCATAAAGGGTCTTCTACATGCCTAACAATTCAAAGTAAATAACAAATCATATATCTTATGTCTAATTGGCGTACAGTAAGGCCCAAAGCTAAAAGATATCTTCCTAATTTAAAGGATACACAACCTAAATGAGAAATTTTGAGGATCCTTTCCGTAACTCGGTGCTCCTTTGGGCATGTACTACATGTGCATAACAATTCTTCAAGTGCATAACAATCATGCTCTACAGGTATTGCTTGCAGTGGCACAGAATTGTCCAGGGAAGAGTGAATCAAGAGTGGTGGGAGAAGGTTTTGGCACCACTAGAGCAGCTCGAATTGGCAGCAACTAATGACTCTGAAGATATTGAACTTCAGACCAGGGCCCTAACAGAGCCTCTTCCTACCAATCAGCAGGTACAGCCGATACAGGATTTAAGAGAGATTAATATAACCTACTTTACTCCCTTTTGCTTCTTCCAAAATTACTTGTTATCTTAATTTAATTATTATATTGATGGAACCATTTAGGCCTACAAAGACCATCACCTATATGCTCTTGAGAAGTGGCTGCACAAGAACCAAGTTCTTCATCCCAAGGGTCCAGTGCTTGGCTTCTGCAAGGGGCATCCTGTTTATCCTAGATCTTGTGTTCAAACACTGCAATCAAGACACGGATGGTTGACGGAGGGTCTGCAAGTCAGAGAAAACGAGTCGGCTGCAAAGGTCTGTAACAGAAGCACATGCTTATCTTGTTTGTCTCATCTTTTCATAGGTGGAGTAATTGTTTTCTGTTGTATGTAGACTGTCACACGACCAAAGAGGATTTTCAACTCTCAGTCACGTGAATCCAATAGTAACGAAGATGAACTTCAAACAACCATGGAACTATATGGTAAATGGCAGCTCGAACCCCTGCAACTTCCTCGTGCTGTAAATGGCATTGTGCCAAAGGTAATGAGCATCACTTGCCATTTAGTAACCATCAGTATTTCTTTTGTGGTTCCTACATACTGAGTAAATTTTATCTCCAAGAATGAGCGTGGCCAAGTTGATGTATGGTCAGAGAAGTGCCTTCCACCTGGCACCGTACACTTGAGGAAACCAAGAATATTCCAGGTTGCAAAGAGGCTTGGAATCGACTATGCTCCTGCCATGATTGGATTTGATTACCGAAGCAGTCGGTGCGTTCCAGTTTTTGACGGAATTGTTGTATGTGACGAATTTAAAAATGTCATTTTGGAGGTATGTCGAGGATACTGCATTTGGTTTACTTTCAACGACTGAAACCATCTATCCTGTTAATAAGATATACAAGATCTTCGATACAACCTAGTAATGTTGTCGACCTAGGTTAAAGTTATCGAAGATCTATAACTCACATGTATGCCTAAAAAATACCAGCATAAATTGTGTAGGATGTTTCATAATTGTATGTGCATACAAATTTAGCAGTATGAAGGATAGTATTTTGGTGAATTGGCAGTGCCCTTTCGTCATCGTAGCGAGAAATTTTGAGCTCAAGCTCCACACCAAGGTGATGTGACATGTTTGTAATCTTGGTTAACACTTCCTGGCAGGCGTATGAAGAAGAGGAGGAACGGAGACAGGCTGTGGAAAGGAAGCAGGAGGAAGCTCAGGCTCTGTCTAGGTGGTATCAGCTGCTCTGTTCTATTGTAACAAGACAACGGTTGAAAGAGTCCTACAACGCGCGCTCAGCAGCACCTTGGCCAGAGAGACCAGCTAAAGTTGATAATCTCCAGAAAAGCTCCAGTGATAGTCGATGCTCCGGAGCGACCACGACCAATCGTCGTCCACGCGCGGATCGGCTGCCAGATCCTCGTTTCTCTGCTCATGACCATGAGCATGAGTTTCCTGAGGAAGATCAGAGCTTCGATGAAGAGACATTTGTGCGGACGAAACGCTGCCCGTGTGGTTTTTCGCTCCAAGTTGAGGAATTGTAGCAACTTGTACTGGAAATGTAGTACTAATTTGACTGCCTAGTGTAGAGAGCCTCTTCATTTGATCAAATTTCTCAGTACAAAACTTTGCTGCATTTATTTCATTATCTGAGAAAGAAAGAATTTGGGTGGGGTGGGGTGGGGGGATGATGCAGCAGTCATGAAAAATTGAGTAGTTTGCAACCAGTATGAGTAGCATGAACAACAACAACTGTCAAATATAAACTCTTGTGATCATTATGTGTTTGTGGCGGCTCTGTGCATCTTAGATATGCAAATGCATCCTAACATATGAGTCAAATGAAAGCGCCTTCATTATTGTAGAACAACAAATACAGTAACAAAATATAAACCTAGTCGTCTCATTCCAAAAAACTCTTATAGACCTTGAAAAAGAATAATGTCCGGCCATGCTCATGCGGACACGCTTCGGCTGCCGTCGGTGCTGCTGAAGTCGGCCCTCCGGCACGCGTCCTCGACGATGCGCTCGATCCTCGCCTCCACCTCGGCCATGGTCGGGCGCCGGTCGGGGTGCTGCTCGGTGCACTCCATGCCGAGCTGCAGCAGCCGCATCATCTCCTCCTCCACGCGCGGCTCGTTGCCGATGACGGAGTCGAACACCTCGGACGTCCACTCCTCCTGCACCACCGACCGCACCCACCGCGCGAGGTCCACGCCGCTGCCGCCGGCGCCGCCGTCCGGGAGCGCGTGCGTCGGCGCGCGCCCGGTGAGCAGCTCCAGCACCACCACGCCGAAGCTGTACACGTCGGCCTTCTGCGACACGATGCGCGCGTCGGTCACCTCCGGGGCGCGGTAGCCCGTGCCCCGCTTCGGCAGCCCCGCCGTGCCGACGAGCTGGGCCAGGCCGTAGTCGGCCACGTAGGCGCCGTCGCGCGCCCCGCTGACCACGACGTTGGACGCCTTGATGCTGCCGTGCGACGCCTTGGGCCCTCCGCCGTGGATGAACGCCACGCCGCGCGCCGCCGCCAGCGCGATGCGTGCGCGCGTCGTGAAGTCGAGGCGCTCCGCTCCGCTGCCTGCGAGACAAGAGAAGCTGAGAAGGGAACCTAAACACGCCGTCCATGGACGCGGCGAAGAATGCGAAGTTGAGGTGGGTGCATGTGATCGAACGACGAACCGTGGAGAAGGGAGGAGAGGCTGCCGGCGCCGACAAAGTCGAAGACGAGGAGCTTCTCCTCCCTGCTGTAAAAGTAGGCGCGGAGACCCGGCAGGTTGTCGTGGCGGAGAGCGCCGAGGGCGACCACCCTGTCCCGGAACTCGCGCTCGGGGAGATGCACGTCGCGGAGGCGTTTGATGGCCAGGACGGGCTCCCCGCCGTCGAGCGTCGCACGGTACGTAGTCCCGTGGACGCCCTTGCCGAGCACCTCGGCGGACGCCCGCAGCATCGTCTCCAGGTCATAGGGCCTCTCCGGCGCGCTGCCCAGGAACACCAGCTTCTTGCCGTCGCCGATCAACGGCGACGCTGGCGGGGAGTGCGACCGCTTCACGGCATCCCTGTCCGTCATCGCCACGGTCACCGTTATAGGCTCCGTGCCCTCGTGCACGTCGGCCGCGGCCTCGGTGGACCTTCCGGCCGTCGCCCGCCGCCGCCGGCTGAAGCAGAGGAGAATGCAGATTGTGAGCACGATGATGAGAGCGACCAACGCAGCGATGATGATACCGATGATGGCGCCAAGGGTTAGCTTGTGTCTCTTCTTGGCCTCGGAGTTGGGGCACGCCGCGAGAGGGCCGTCGCAAAGCGCCGTTCCGAGGAAGGCGCTGGCGGGCAGCCCGGCGAGTGATGCGGGCACGGGGCCGTCGATCTGGCCGTTGTAGGACACGTTGAACTGCGTCAGCTTCGGGAGGTCAAGGCCGCTCGGCAGCGCGCCGTTAAGGTCGTTGCCCTCGAGGTTCAACGTGGCGAGGTTCCCGAGACCGTTGAACTCCGATGACACGCCGCCGGTGAGGCGATTCTCCGAGAGGTCGGCCTTCTTGAGCAATGCCAGCGAGAAGAAGCTCTCCGGAATGTCGCCGTCGAACCGGTTCCCCTTGAGGTACAGCCACCGGAGCTCGGCGCAGCCGCCGATGTCCGCTGGGATGGGGCCGGAGATGGCGTTAAACCGGAGCGACAGCGTCTGCAGGGCGGTGAGGTTGCCCACCGTGCCGACCGGTATCTGCCCGCTCAGGCTCTTGGCAACCAGCCGCAGCTCCACGACGCGCTGGCTGGGGGCGGGGCCGGGGCTGCAGCTGACGCCTTGCCACCCCTGGCACGGGGACACCGACAGGTCCCACTTGAGATGCCTTCCCACGGCGGTGCGCAGGGCGAGCAGCGCTTCGCGGTCGCCGGCCAGGTCCGGCACCACGTGGCGAGGCAGCACGGCGAGCAGCGTGACCGCGAGCTGCACGAGGGCGAACGCCGGCGGGAACCGCATCCCGGGCGCCATGCCGTGACGCGGTGGCGGTACAGCTAGCTGACCGTACCAAGAAGAAGAAGGTAGCTAGAGGAAGGGACGGGATGGTTTGACAGGTATATGCACAGCGACGGCGATGGCGACGGCGACGACGGCGGACGATTCGGTAGAGGAGACGCGCACGCGCAGGGCGGCTGCGGCGAGGCTAGCAAGGAATTCCTTTTGTTGGTCGATTGTTCCGGAGGAGCCCTGTGATTAAATAGGGCGCGTGGCCGGAAATTCCATTCCCGTATTACTCCGGCAGCTGTGCGTATAGCGTGCTAATGGACAGCA
This sequence comes from Hordeum pubiflorum, assembly GCA_000582825.1. NCBI lineage: Eukaryota > Viridiplantae > Streptophyta > Magnoliopsida > Poales > Poaceae > Hordeum > Hordeum pubiflorum. The sequence continues at coordinate 9,926 of CBMN010756638.1, forward strand.
AATAGATTGGCATTAGCAGCATTGGGATCGACGTCGGTCGACAAGGGAGAGGAGGAAGGTGAGGTCAGGTGAAAGAACTGAAGCGGGAGGTTTGGACCGGGGCTATAACTCCAAGGCGTTGGTAAACTGACTACTACTACATCTACCTTGATGCTCAAGAAAAAAACAAAAAACAAAACTACTACATCTATCTTTGTTCTGGTTTTTTGAGTCGTCTCATTTTAGAAAAAGAAAAGAAAGAAGGGAGTTGCCGGTTAATTTGTAGAAAACCAAGCAAAAATAGTTTACATCCGTAGGAAATGGTGTTGTGGCTGCCTAGCAATCCACAAGACCAAGCCTGCAAGGCGTCATCGCCATCTTCTCCCCAAGCAAGAGACCATGACTCCACCGCGGACGATCAACCAAGGGCCCACACGCCGGATGACACTCGAGAAAACCTGTGAGCCTATGCCAAACAATCGGCTAAAATGCGTCGAGGACCGGGCAACACCGACTTTCCTGGATCATTTCAAAAACTAGGAATAATGCTTGTTTTGAGAGGAAATTTCCTGATGATCCTGCTACTATGGTGTATCACTTATGATATTATCCAAATGCTTGAAGAGTCTTGCAGAAAAGCCAAGACAGAAAGAACTAAGCGAGGGTGGCTCTGATCAAGGAGCTTGAAGAAATCTATGCTACTCCCTCCGTTTCTAAATATTTGTCTTTTTAGAGATGGCTCTGATCAAGGAACTACATACGGATGTATATAAACATAATTTAGAGTGTAGATTCATTCGTTTTGCTTCGTATGTAGTCCATAGTCATGGCTATGGCTGGAATCCAAAGAGTAGAGGAACCGGAGTAGGCTGATCCTATATGTGTCTTAGTCTGTTGGATAGAATTTCAAGTAGGTTTAAAATGATATTAGCAGTGAGAGCATCTGACTTATTATGGTCGCTTTGACTATATAGAAACGATCTTGTTTAAAATGCAAAAGAAAAATTACTCCTCAGATGTAAACACCAGCTTCGTATGTGGTCTACGTTACACCAAACGGATGTGTATGCGGGTAAAGCGGATGACTAGGGAGGTTTTTACAAACACGAGAGGAATTCAAATATAGAAATAAGAAGTAGAAGTTAAGACATCACATATCATAGATTCATACGAAACGAAAATCACAGAAAACTGCAAAACTGTTCTGGATGCACAAGGGGAGAAAACATGAGACCTCATGTTTGGCTCCTTGAAATTTTCTATGAAATAACATGTCCCATAGATTTTTTCAAAGAAATAGCAATTAATTTGTTATCTTACTCCAAGGAAGAAATTCCTATAGAAATCATATCAGCCAAAATTCCTATGTTTTTCCTTAATTTCAAACAGGGCCCAAATATGCATGAGCTGATTTCAATCGAGGGGGGGCACTGTGGCAGCAATTTTGTTGGCAATAAGGATCTGCTGAAAATGATAATATGACATTCAAACAAGAGAACAATTGGCTTAAACGAGATAAACACACCCAATAAGCTTATTAGCATTTCAACAATCACACACCATTGGGGATTATTACCTATATTCCCCTTATGAGCAAGCACATCACAACAAAACGTGTACGAGAATCACACACCAGTACATTGTTTTCCTTTGATCACCTTTCTATGCCGGCTCCCTCCGATCTCGGGGACGCCGGGTTGGTGGTGGCGGCGGCGGCGGCTGGGTAGCCTCCTCTGACGTCGTCGCCGCAGGAGAAGGCCATCTCCTGCAGCTTGATCGACGCGCTGGAGCTGAACACGAGGAGCGGCTTCTTCCGCGGCACCGGCACCGGGTCGGCCTCGCGGTTCAGTATCTGCACCACCCGCCGCATCGCCGGCCGCTCTTCGCAGTTCGGGTTGGCGCAGCTCAGCCCGACGAGCAGCAGCCGCAGCATCCCCTCCCTGTCGAACTCACCGTTCAGCCGCGCGTCGGCGGCCTCGATGAGCCGGTCCTCGCCGTGCAGGCGCCACACCCAGTCCACCAGGTTTACGTTCTTGCTATCCTTGTCGGTCTCCTCCCTGTCGATCGGCCGCCTCCCGCAGCACACCTCCAGCACCACCACGCCGTAGCTGAACACATCGGTCTGGTCGGTGGCCTTGCCGGACTGCAGGTACTCCGGCGCAAGGTACCCCATGGTGCCCGCCGTGAGCGTGGACACCGGGCTCTTGTTGTGGTCCATGAGCCGGGCGAGCCCGAAGTCGCCCAGCCGGGGGCTCAGGTTGCCGTCGAGCAGGATGTTGCCCGTCTTGATGTCCCTGTGAATCACGCGCTGTTCGCACTCCTGGTGGAGGTAGGAGAGCACGGACGCGATGCCGGCGGCCACGTTGTGGCGCTCCGGCCAGGAGAGCGTGCAGGGGTCGCCGTACAGCGCCTTGTCCAGGCTGCCGTTGGGCATGTACTCATACACGAGCAGCAGCTCGCCCTTCTCGTCGCACCAGCCCTCGAGCTGGACCAGGTTCTTGTGCCGGAGGCAGGCGATGACGGAGAGCTCGGCGACGAACTCGCTCCGGCTCTGGTGTGCCTGCGTCGACCGCTTCACGGCGTAGGTGGTGGCCGCGCCCGGCATGGCCGCCTTGTACACCGTGCCGAACGCGCCTCTGCCGATGACTCTGCTCGCGTGGAATCCTCTGGTCGCCACGCTCAGCTCCTTGTGGCTGAACTTCCTTGGCCCCTTGAGCAGCCCCGGCAGGAAGATGGCGTCCTTCCTCGAGGTGAGCTCTGCCAGCTTCTTGACGGACACACAGGCGAAGAACACGAACGCGATGGCGAGCGCGACGGGGCCGAGGATGGTGATTGCGCGCCCAAACCTTTTCTTGCTGGTGGCGCCGCCGCTCGCGGCCACGCCGGGCACCGCGGGCTCCGAGACATTGCTCGTGGCGTTGGTCAAGGAGGATGCGTTGGTCGCCGGCGGCAATCCCAAGGTCTGAAAGGTCCACTCCTTGATGGTGTGTTGCTGGGTGCTCCCCTCCGTGGAGGCCGAGAAGCCGACGTACATGGCCTCCTTGAGGTACGGCGAGAGGTCGACGGCCACGGAGAAGATGGGCCGCTTCGGCTTGACACCGGAGTAGCTCAGCGACACCTCGAGGATGTGTTCGGCACCGCGGTAATCGATCCACGCGGTGGTGAGTTTGCCGCTCTTGAGGACGATCCCCGAGTCAGCGAGGTCGACGGCGCTGACGGAGGCCGGGGAGCCGAGGTCCAGCCCGACGTGGTTGTCGCTGGGGTCACCGAGCTCGGCGTTGATCATGGTGTCGAACTCCACGGCGACGATGGCGGGGCCGCCGGCGACGGCGCCGGCGTCGTCGTCATTCGGAACGGCGGCGGCTGCGACGGAGGAGTTGAAGAGGCCGAGGTAGCCGCCGGTGGCGCCGAGCGTGGCGCGGTCGGAGGAGATGAAGAAGGCGATGCCGTCGCCGCCGGTGGAGCCGGCGTTCTGGTTGGCGACGACGAAGGAGAACCTGGCGGCGAAGGACGCGGTGGCGCTGCCGTTGTTGCCCCGGAGCGCGACGGGGCGGCTGCAGAGGACTGTGCCGGCGCTGGAGGACGGCACGCCCGTGTCCCGCGTCAGCCCCACGGAGCCGTTCCGCAGGAAGGCGTCCCCCAGCAGCGTCAGGTCAGAGAAGGACAGCGTGGCCGAGTCGATGGTGACGGTGTTGTTCTTCCCCGCGGAGGAGGCGGGCGGCAGCAGAGACGCCGCTAGCAGCAGGAGGAGGAGCGGCACGAAGCGGAGGAGGAGGAGGTCGGCGGCCATTGGTGGTGGTGGTGGTGGCGGCGCGGGGTTCGGGTCATGAGATTTTGTGGAGCGCGCGGTTCTTGTGGGGAGTATTATTGGAGCGCTTAGCTCGGGTATTCCGACAGGACAGTAGGAGCAGAGCAAGTGTTGGGGAAGAGATGGGTTTGTGGATGGATTGTGGTGTGTTTTTTATGGGTAACGGTCGGATTGGCGCGTTTGAACGTAACGGTCGGGGAGGGAGCAAAGGGCAGGCGCTGGTGATTTTTCTTTTCTTCGGGGAGGTGATCTTCTTTCTTCAACGGAGGAGAGGAATGTGTGGGTGACGACCATGGGGCCCATAGGGGGCATCAGTGCATCACGATAGCCTGGAGCTGCATTTTTTCCTCGGTAGGGATGGATGATGATGGCTGGGTGCAGAGTTGGAAAGAACGCGAGGTGGTGACCTGTGAGGGACCAAGATCCAGTGTCTTGCTGTGGTCAAGTTACCGCGTGCCTTGCTCCCTACCATCCAGCGTCCAAATCGATCCTACGGCCAGCAGCAACTCACAGCCAAACGACCCGCCTGTCGACAGAACAACGAGAAAAGAGCAAAATATTGGTCCAGTTAACACATAATTCAGTTCATCAAAACAACAGCAGTTCGACAAGACAGCTGTTTTAGAGCATCTCTAGCAACCTCCAGTTTGCGGGATCCATCCCATATCCTCGACCCGAGCACATCTCGTAAATCGAGACATCCCGGATTATTTTTTTTGTGCGATCCCGCATTCGCGAGCCCATTTCCTCGGGAAAACGCCCGATTTTGCCGGATCCCCTTTTCGTTGGCGCGAAGCAACTTCCGTCGGCCTCACTTCCCGCCT